>NIJG01000134.1:4143420-4161290 GCA_002201625.1 Euglossa dilemma | reverse complement strand
CTCTCTCTCTCTCTCTCTCTCTCTCTCTCTCTCTCTCTCTCTCTCGCTTTCTCTTTCTTCCTCTCGTTCGCTCATTCGTTCTTTCTGCCTCTCACTCTCTCTCTCTCTCTGCCTTTCTCTCTTTCTCTCTCTCTCTCTCTCTCTCTCGTTCTCTCGTTTTCTCGTTTTCTCGTTTTCTCGTTTTCTCTTTTTCAGTCTCTCTTCCGTTCTCGCTTTTTCTCTCTCGCTCTTCGTCTCTCTTTCCATTTTTCTCTCGCTCTCTATTTTCATTAACTACCTTAAGTCTCTGCTTTAACTAGTCTAGCGCGTATTACATTATCATATTTTACATAAAATCGTTTTTGCCTAGTGGTCTCTCTCTCTCTCTCACTCTCACTCTCTCCCCTCTCTCTCTCTCTCTCTCTCTCTCTCTCTCTCTCTCTTTCTCTTACTCCCTTGCTTTCTCTAGCGATTGGCTCGGCTGGCCAATATCCTCGTTTCCCTCGGTGATATTTTTATATACGTAAAGAGGTTACGTCCCTTATCAATCGTTGCTGGAAAATTCCGGGAAAAGGCGGCGTCGCGGCGCGTCGCGGCGCGGCGCGAGGAGAAGAGCAGAGTGGACGGCGAGCACCGGGCCCGATGATAATTTCGCCGACGACGAGTGAATTACGATATTTATTCCGGTCGCGCGACACAATCGATCTACGCGCACACCGTTCTCGAATTGTCCCGGTGGACGCGTAAAAATACGAAGAAATTTTCGGCCAGACGTCCAGCTATATATCGCCCGCGCGAGCTTCTCCTTTCTGGCCTCGTTAGACCTGTTTTCGCCACAGATGTCTTTGCTCCCTCGCTCGCAACTTTACGCACCACCGGTCTGGCCCACATATTCCACCGACAACGTTCCAACAACGTCTGACAAAAGATCCCACCCTCCTCGTGAACAACAGCAACAACAACGACCACCACGACGACGACCACGACCACGACCACGACGACGACGACGACGACGATGATGGCGGCTCCTTTCCGTAACCGCGAAGAACGAGTCATCGAGGACGTGTAGCAACGGGCTCGGTTAATCGTGGGTTACTCGTTTCGAAATCTCGATTCGCGTCCAACGTCCTCCGAGCAGTCTCCGAATCTTTCTCGAGCTTTCCAGCTCTTTTCGACCGGTGAAACTCGCGGCTGTCGAATATACAGACGCGCGTCGAGATTCCGTTGTTCCCGTCGTTGAAAACGGATACGTGACAAGTACCCTTCCGTCACGTTTAACCCCTTTCCTCAGCGTGTGTTGTGCAGTTTTTTCTCCTCGTTTTTTTTCTCTCTCCTCGTTGGATACGTTTACGTAGACGTATCGACCTAGACGATTTCCGAGTGTTTCCACCCTCCTTACGACGTCCTTTATCGAGACCCTGGGCTCTTTGGTATTGTTCTCCCGTAGAGACTCCGAAAAGTGCGACCTTCGAATGCTCTTCTCGCTGCTTCCCTTCCTTCGTTTTTTTTTTTTTCTTTTTTTCTTCTTTTTTTTCCCCCGTTCTCCATCGGTGGTTCGCGATCTTTCGAGGTCAAGCACCACTTCTGAATCACGAGCGTCACTCGAACGCTCTCTTCTGCCTTCCCGATATGAAACTGAAGGGGTTCGGGACAGGCAAGAATCCGCCATAACTCTTTCCCTTGCACACCCTCGTACGTTCACCTCTGTCTCTCGGTTTTCCTTCCACACACGCGCCGCGGCGCGCACGCACACGCACGCACAGGCAGACGCAGACACACGAACGCACATGCTCTCCCCGGTTTCACCGTGTTTCTTCTTCTCGCGGATAAAATTTCTACAGAGACGCGAGGCACGTGTCGTGACGCGACATTTTCTAACAGAGAAGTGTAACAATAGTAACGACGCTAGAAGTAGAAGAGGAAGAATCGAGGGAGGAAATAGAGCAAAATAGAAGAAACTCGTCGAGGCGTGATGTAGAAACAGAAGAAGAGAAAGAAGAAGGTACGAATGCCCGGTGCCAAAAGTTCATTTTGGAACCTGTTCCTACAATACAGAGGACTCGTTCTAATGCCCGACAACAACGGTTTCCGAAAAATCCGCACATAGATTCTTTTTCTTTTTTCCCTGTTTCGATCTTTCCATTTTATTCCCCCGCTCAAAGTTCTCGTCGTGTATTACGCTGCGTTTCCGTTCGCAGGTATCTCGCTCGATCCCGAGATCGATCGTGTTATCGTAATTATCGCCTTCTCGTATGTTATTTGGTCGCGCGTTGGCCCTCTCACGACATTCTTCTCGTGGGCTCGAGAGGCTGTTTCGACCGACTATACCGAGTACACCGAGTTCAACGATAGAAAAGGGTCTACTCAGAATGGAAGGGCCCCGCGCGATTATCGCTAGCAGTAGTACGAGGTCGAGAGTCCCAGCTTGCAGGAAAACGGCGCCCTACGCCTGTTGTACACACTTCCGGTGCTGATGACGTCCTTCGTCTCGCACCGCAGACCCGTGAAGCCTTCCGCGCATCTGTAATCAATCAAAAAGCAGAACAGCGTTATCTCTGGAACGTGCACCAGCTAGGCGAGCTTGGCGGAAAAGTTTCCGCGATTCCACCGCGAATCTCGCTGGCGCGAACCGGCGGCCAGCGAAGCAGAGGCAGAAGGAGAGTAGAGACAGAGACAGCGCGATCTGTCCAAGACGTTTCTTTGGAAAAATAATGTTATGCCGTCGTGGTGGTATTTATAGCACGGTTAACTAACCGCGACGAGACGTACGAACGCTGGTAGACGTGTCGTTTGCGGCACTCGCGTGCGAGCAACCCACCAGCCGAGGCTCATCCGCGCAGAATCACAAATCTCCGCCCGGCCGCTAAACGATTTTACGCGTGTTCCCTCCTAATTACGCTTCTTTTCCTCCAACCTGCAATCCCGTTCCGAGGGAAAACAAAGATTCCCCTTCGCGATTGCCCGCGAATTTTCCTCCGCAACGTCTTTGCGCCGCAGAGAAATTCTATCCGCGAAGGGATTCCAGGGAGAAACGGTAGTAGGTTGGAGAATCGTAGATTGTCCCATTGATACGACCCTATGGGAAATCACGGTGAGCACCTCCGACGTGGCCCGCGTCGGTCCCGTGGCACGCGATAAACCATATTTTCGTCGCCGACAAATTTCCGCCGTCCGAGCGACGCGCCAGTTCCGCTCCGCGAGATCGCGCGCGGAGATGGAGGCGCGAGTCGCGTCGCGAGATCTTCCAGAATCGTCGTCTCGGTTCGTCCGACTCGGTTCGAATTCGCCAGAGGGCTGTCCGCCGAGAGTTTGCCGCGTTTAAAGCGTATTAAAAAAACTGACGGGGGACACATGCCGGGAGTCGTTTACGCGATAAATACCCGCGAATGCGACTTGTTCGCATTATTTATCCGCGAGAACGGCCGGTGGCGGAGGAAGATTTTCCAACAAACTTTGCCAACGACCCCCGCGATCTTTACGACGGCCATCCGCGATAATCTTGCCGCGCCGCGACTTTCTTTCCTCCCCTTTTCTCCCTTTCCCCCGTTTCCCTTTCCCGACGCCGGCTTTCTTTTTCTTCTCGCTCCGTTCGAGCGGCACCCTCGCGAATTTACGAGGACCACGCACTAAATATACTTCGCGGTAGATTTACCGTTGGACAAACCTGAAACAGCACCGGAGATAGTGCAATTTACCGTACCATTCACTTGAACCCATTAACGCTAGCCGGTAACTTCGGCTCGCTTCGAACACGTAATTGGCTTTCCATTGAGATTTATCGTAATCATGCGTGTTTATCGGCGCGAGTTGCTCTTTTACACGCCGCCGTTGAATAAATTCCCCCCCGAATCGGTGATTCGCTCGCGATGGGAAAGCATACAACGACCCTCAGCCGCCCCTACACCACCCCTGGTGTCATCCCTCTCGTCGAGTCCGCGACTCCACCCTGCCGTAGAGCGGCGTCGTCGCCTATAGCCGACGATTTCGATGACGAAACGTTCTATCCTCGTGGTCCGAGGCTTTATCTAAGCGTTGCGCGCGAGAGGGAGAGAACCGTGCTCCGCAATTTCCCACCGAAATTAATCCGAAGTTTCGTTAAAATAACGAGACGGTATTCGAGAGCCGCGCCCGGCGGAGTTAAAATAAACGAAATAATTCGACCGTAGGATGGGACCGAGCTAATTAATATTTTCGACCGGCAGCGGATCGGGTTAAATGTAACCGGAAAAAGAGAGAGAGAGAGAGAGAGAGAAGGAGAGAGAGGGAGATAGAGAGAAAAAATAGAAACGTTTCCCGTGTCGTACAACCGACAGAGCAGTTGTTAAAATCTGATTTTTCTGGATGACAGGTTTTATGGGAACACGATTTCTCGGTTGAGCGTAAACTCGCGATAGCGCGATGTACCCTGGCTCGATAACACTTCCGCGACGAGCACGTTACAAGCGCGTGCTGGAATATTTATACGCGCTACCGGGGGGTCGGTGGAAAAAGAAACGGCAAATTACAGTTCCTCGTTACGTACGTTTCCCCTCGTAAAAGTGCACCGCTCGGAGGACCGATTGTTTGCGCGTGCCTAACGTTTCGCCTCTGATAATTACGATTTATCGAGCCAGCTTACCCCGATTTAAACGAAGAACCAACTTCCGAGTAGCAAAGATGGCTCGCGTGCGGGTAATTACGAAACACGCGATTTCGTTTAAATCCTCGGATCGCAATCGGCCGGATTAAAGGGATCGTTGACTGGTTTCTCGCTGTGCAAGCGGCGGAAGAAATCGCAAGGTGTTCGACGATCGATCTCTCCTCCAACGGCACCCATTGTTTTCGCCTCCGTGATAACGCCAGCACGCGGTTCCTCCTCTTCCTTTCTCTTCCTTTTTCTTCCTTTCTCTTCCGGTGGTGGACACCGAAACCCTTTTCCACTCTCTCGCAGCCTGCCGGCTACGAGTTACCGAAAGTGTCAAACTTTCGGCGAATAAAAAGTTAGAGAGGCGAGTATCAAAGCGGACTCTTTGCGAGAGTCAATCGCTTTAAGGACGTCCTTTATTAGGGGAAAATTGCTCGCGAAGTTTCTCCAAAGTCGTTTGCTTTTTCTTCCCGTCGCCCCTGCGAAAAGGGTGACTTTTGTTTTTGAGCAGCAGCAGCGGCAGCAGCTCGGCGTAAATTCACCGGCACTTTTTCCCGGGCGGATAATTAGCGAATCGAGGAAGGCGTCGCGTCGCTTAGCGTCGCGCGACGGCGGAAGAAATCGCGAGACGAAGCCGATCTTTATTAACGAGACTGGAGATTTTATTATACGAATGATCGAGGTGGCCCGAGAAATTAATGGCCCGTCGATCACGGCCATCGGACTGGTCGGATTCTTTTATCGTCGTGGACGTCGGTACCGGTGAACCAGCTCGGAGAGATCGGCGGAAAATATTCGCTTTTAAAAGGGACCGGTGTTCCCGGTCTCCGGCGGGGGGAAAAGCGGGGGAAAAAGCTTTCAAAAAATATCCGAAGGGCCGTTTGTATTTCGAGTCGAGTGCACCGCGAATCGTCGTTGGACCAGCGGCAGTCTTAACCACGGCCTCTGCCGGTGGTTGGTCAGAGGCTGTGGCGTGGCTTCGTGTATTACGATAGCAAAATTAAAAGTACCTTTTTATACGCGGTGGTCGTCTAGAAACGGGAAGAGGAAGCGGGACCGGGAAGCGAGTTTCAGAAAGTCGATGGCGACTGGATGTGTGCAACGGGGAATAGGAAGGGATGAAAGAGGCGCAGGGTGGCGGTTTTCCTCCGGTATTAATTCCCATATATGCCAGGAGTGAGGTTCAGTCTGTAACTACACCGGCAGCGTACGTACCACCGTGTGTATACGGCCGGTAGCGCGAAAGAAACTTTTTTTGCGGTTTACTTAATTTAATAACGCTCCCGCGGTACGCAATTTCAAAGATAACACTTTAAATGGGCGGGGGCACGAGCCCTCTCCCTCGTCTCCCTTTCTCCCGTTCAATTCTCCCTTTCTTCGCGCTTTCTCTGTTCTTTCCTTCCACCCTCTGGCCCCCTGCCGCCGGCTCTATCTTCCTCCTTCCATCACCTTTTTTATCACCTTCTGTCCCGCTTCCCCTCCGCCGCCCGCTCCTCCCCATTTCTCGGCCCGTCTGTCTGTTTCTCTTTGAAATTATTCGAGCGTGTACGGCAACGCATGCGCGCCTACCCTCGCTATTCGTGTCTCTGAATGTGTGTAGAACGACTCCGGCTATAATGTACCGTACTTTATTTCGAAACACTCTCTAGCAGCCACGCGGGGCTAGCTGCCCCCTCTTCCGCGCCCCTTTCTGCGTAGCCCCGCACCCTCTATCCCAGTAGTGGATAGCTTCCCGCGAGCGAAACTGGGTTACTTGCTCGGTCGTATGGCGGTTCTATCCACCGAGGCGCATACGTATCCTCTACCCTCTCTCGGCGTACCAACAGGGCTCGAGCAAAGTTACCAGAAGCCCCTCTCAACCTTAGCCCCCTTCTCCGCCGCCCCTTCCCCCACGGACCCGCGTTATTCGCCTTCCCCGGGCTACACCCCGGTTACAAATCGTCGCGTGTAAACGCAACGCCTTTATCGCAGGGTCTGCCGACAGTCATCGCCGCGAGATACGATTCGTTCTTGCGCCCCGACGCGACGTCTCTTCGGATAACGCGACGAGGGTCGCTTCCAAAGGGCTTAACCGGTCGAACGAGCGAGAGATCGAGGAGACGTTCGAGGGATCCCGAGAAACAAATGAACCCGGGAACCGAATCGTTCCTCGATTTGATAAACGACCCGAGCGGTAAGGATCGATTCGTTAATCCTGTGTCTTTCAACGGACCACCCTTCTCTTTCCGTGATATATGGCGATCACGGGGTTAATCGTAGTCCAAGTAATTAGCGCCAAGTTTCTCCGGTCGACAGCTGTCCCAGGGTTGAACCGCTGGAAATTTGCGGTTAAAGAGAGGAATCTCTAGCGAGGAATTCATAACACGCGGATCCCCCGCGGTAATTACATCGACGGAAACGTGGAGCAGACTGCGCCGAGAGTAGTCTAGTTGGCGAAACGTATCGCGGGGAAAAAAGCAGGGAAAAAGCGGGGAAAAGGCGGCGAAGGAAAAGGAAGAAGGCAGAGTAGTAAGCAACCCCTGTCCATCGAGCAGGTTACGATTTACGTCTCGCGTTTATGTCACGGAGGTGCTCGTGAAATAGTCCAACGTGGACGAATAGTTGCCGGCCGTTATAAGTAGATTTATGCGGAACCATAACCTTCGGACGTGGTATATGGGAAGGATCGGCGGATGCAGGGAGGCCGATGCGAGGAAGCTGCTGGGTCACGAGGGAAAAGCCTGATGTCCCGAAGGGTGCCAGCTGGCGGGACAGGTTACTGTCTGGGAAATTGGGACGTCGGCTAGAGCCGTTCACCCTCCATCATTTTCCATCGTCCCGCCGTTCCCTGTTAGCAACGCGACCGCCGGGAAAACGCTCCGATGCAGCTAGACGAGATTTCTCTCCTCGCGTGACCTTAGCCTCCGCGAGTTCCCGCAATCTCCGATGACCGCGAAACGATGTAGTTTCCGGTGCCACTTCCGTCGATGATCGGCGATTTTCAGCAGAGGAATACCGTATATTTCCCGTAGAAAGAGAGCAGTAAAGAACGGAGGAATTAAACGGATCGGTTAAACGGGCGGCGCGAATAGGACAGCTGTAAAGCGAGATTTACGCCGGAGACGCCGCGCGGCGCGGCGCAGAAGCGGCGTCGCCGTGAGGCGAACACCGCGGCGATTCGGCGGACGTTTCTCACGGGTTGGAAAAATATAGTCGGAGAAGTTTGGTCCAACTTGCTCGATGTACTTCGATAAAGCGACCGGTGGGAAAAATTCGGAATGTGTTCGGGAATAAAAGCGAGCGGCGCGGGCGGAGAAATAAAAGCGGAGGAGGCATAAAGTCGAGGGTGAAAATTTTACGAGCCTCGACTTACGATCCGCGCAAGTGTCCTCCCGGCGAAACTAGCCGCGGTGTCTGGCCTTCGAACCGGCGCTCGATCTTTCTCTAATTAATCAGAGAAGCGTCTAATTAAGCGAAACGGCGGAATTCGGCGCGGCGCGGCGCGAAGCTACGACCGGTTCTGTCGCCTAAACCTTTAAGAATCGGCGCGAGCAACGTAATTAGCCCGGTTCCCGATCTGTCCCGGTGTTCCAGCCGAATTAATTCGCCCCGGCTTTCGCGGCAGTCTTCGGCGAGAGAGAGAGAGAGAAAGAGAGAGAGAGAGAGAGAGAGAGAGAGAGACGAAACGACTCCGACGCGATTAGGGACGGTGAATTAAATCGGCATCGATATCTACCCGTTGTTCGTTCCACGCGGACGCGTGTAATTATTAATAATTATTTAATCGGTGCATCGATGAGGCGAGTGAGCGAGCGTAACCGCGCATCGCGTCACAGGGTATTTCACGGACTCGCTGTGCCGTGCTGATTTGCGGTCACGGTCGGCCGACGGAATCGTCCGCGATTTCGTAATATTTATATTCGACGTCGGTGAGGGCAAGCCGGACGGTAGGCCGCATCAGGAAACCGATTAATTACTTCGAATGGCTGGCCGTGACTGATCGAAATCCAGCGGAAATCCGCGTTGAAAAATCGGCGGCCGTGGAACCGGCGCACGCTACATAGGAAAGCACTTCGATCGGATTGGTCTGGCCGCGTCGAGTCGTTTGATTAAGTTTCCGTTTATTACCCTCGTGGACGAGACCGCGTCGGGTTTCTCCTCATTATTATTCGTTTTTCCGAGCCGCGGTCCGGCTTGTAACGCGGCCGCCGAGCACCACGCCGAATCGGGTCAATTTTCCGGCCAAACGCTTATTAAAATCCGATTGGTCGTAGACCCTGCCGCGCGCGCGTTTCGGCTCGAAGCAGCCGCGAGTAGCGGAGGTTGCACTCCGGCAGGGACCGGTTAGTTCTTTCCCGATATCTCCTCGGCCGTGACGCGGAATTAATTTCGAATTTAAAATAACACGAGCAGCGAGGGGATAACGGATTTCTGTTCGCGGCTGCGAACGGGGGGACGGCTGGCGCATCTTTCGCCGCGATTACCATTTATTGGCATATCTTGAAAGCAGGTTGCCGCTGCGAGAAGCGCGTTTGCGTCGGACAGCTCTATTTCCTTAAACGACGGTTCGAGGTAGTTACGGGGTGGAAATGTCACGCAGCCCGCAGCGGGCTGGTCCTAGCCCGATCCCCGCTCAACTTCCGCCTCTACATGTGTTGGCCACATATGTCACCGAAACTAACTTTTCCAACCTCTCTCGCTCTCCTCCTATATATAACCTTCCTTACACGTTACTCGTCCCCCAAGAGACTCGCCACCGATCGCTGGGTCAACATTTCCCAACCGGAAAGTTCTCTTGCCCGGCCGTGATATTGATAAAATTCAGACGCTTATTTACCGTTCCCCGCTCGGCAACTCGGCGCATTTGCTAATTATTGCCCTCGCGCGCGACCACCACCCTTCGCTTTTAACGCTGTTCGCCGGCACGTTGCACGATCCTGCTCCGATATATCGGTTATAGTTTGCACCGGCAATACCTGAAATACATCGTCCGTAACGAGAATGCGGGGCGTAATTCAACCAACTATCCCGGCGGATCGTAGGGACAGGGCGTGTGTTCCTGCCGGGGAACGCGATGCCCGCGGAAGTAATTCGAAAAGACTTTAGGGGTTCTCCCCGTGGGATTACCGTTTAAAAGCTAATCCACCGGTTGAAATCCTCCGATGAAAGTTTCGGTATCGATTGGCGGAATCTCTTTTCAATCTATTTTAGATTTGCAATGTATGCATAATTCATAACGGTGAACGGGCGGGACTTGTTATTCAAAGCCAATCCGGATTCGCGCCGCGACGCGACCCGCGCGATTCCCGCCTGCGATTTAATACTTCGGCAGCTTGTCCGTGATAATTCAATCGTCGAATCGACTGTAGTCTTAATGTTTAGGTCGCTGCGTAACATCTGCAGGGGGTATTAATCAGCGGGGCCATTAGTCAGCGTAGCGAGTGTAAAACGCGCGTACAATCCGGAGCGATTCACCTTAATTAATTAAGTTGCTACCGGCGTGGCAGGCTGCAGCGTCGTCTTGCGCCCGGTTCGACTTCCCAGCCACCGTTTTCCCCTGTCTTTCCGAGTCTTTCCCATCCTTTCGTCCCTTGCTTCCTACCCTCCTCTGTCTTCTCCAACCACCCTATCTTCGCACCCCTCCTTTCCGCGGCCTGTCATTTTTTCCAACGCGAATAAATCCTCGGGTTCGCCGGTAATCGCGCTAAGGCGGGTCTAATTGCGCGATGATCGCGGGCAAATTTACGGCGATCTGATCGGCGACCTCGGCTAACGAAAAACCGCCCCTTGGCCTGCCTTTATCGGATTCCATTTCGACGATTCGGA
Source organism: Euglossa dilemma (assembly GCA_002201625.1). NCBI lineage: Eukaryota > Metazoa > Arthropoda > Insecta > Hymenoptera > Apidae > Euglossa > Euglossa dilemma. The sequence goes on along the minus strand of NIJG01000134.1, from coordinate 4,150,882 downwards.
CGATTCGGGCGATTCGAACGACGGCGCGAAAGGAAAAGGGGATATCCAGGGAACAGGAGACCGGCCCCGGTGTGGCAGCAGCTAGGGTCAGCCACGCGATAGAATATCCGGCCGTTCCCGGTTTTTATTAGGTCCAACAGATTTGTTTCGTCTGCCGGTGAAACCCTGCTCGGCCCCGCGTCCCGGCAACTATCCCCGATAGTCGGCTGTAATTCGACCATAAATTTCGCATCGGAGTGCCACGCAAATATATAGGTATCTCGAGCGGGAAAAGGGTGGCGAGGTCTCTTTCTATTTCGACCCCGACGTCGGCCGCCGGTCTCCTCTCCCTCTTTCCGCTCCGCGTTACTCTCTGTCGGTGGAAAAAATTTATTCGCTCCTCTCGGTGTTCACCTCGGTGCTCGCCTCTGTTTTCCCGTCGCGCGACACTCGTTCGTCGAAAGGAAAAATCTGCTGGTTTCGACTCTCGATCCACTGCCGCGTATCGATTCACCCGCGATACCCTCGCTTGGCTTTATCGTTCCCTGTTTTTTACACTCCGGCCTTTTACCTCGGAATGGACTAGCCGGGGAATCGGCTGGGAGATGCGATCACGCGCTGCCAAGACGAGAGCAAGCCCGATTCGATTCTTTCTTCCGGGAATGAATGGTTAAAGAAGTCGTACGACCCACGCTAATGGCTCTTCCGTGTCTTCGACGGAAGTTTCGTCTTCCGTTCGGGAAGTAATTCTCGTACAAAAATGGAATAAGATCGCTCGAGGGACGCGTGTAATATTCAGCAACGGGGGAGAATTTGTTCCGTTATCGCCGATTTAATCGTTCGATAAAAAGCTTTTTTCCTCCGCGCGGCAAACAACTCCTTATCCCTTTTCGCCGCGTCCGCTACGGAATGGAGAGAAAAATAGAGCAAGGGAGAGAGAGAGCGAGAGAGAGTAATTCGACATCGATATAACGTAGCCCGAGGGACACTCAGCCGCCGGTAGGGAGAGAGGTGCTTTTAAACTTCGCGAGGTGTAAATCTACCTTTAGCGGCGAGCATGCCGGCATAAATCAAGCGCGAAGAAAGCGATCGTTCGACGATAATCCGATGGATTAGTAACGTTCGGTCAGTAGCCGTATTTTCCATCGGTGAACAAAGACCGGCGAAAGCTCGGCGAGGCTTTCAGCGCGCGCCGGGCTGTTCCATTTTTCCCGAGGAGACTTTTTCGAGGAGTTTCACGCCTCCGGGAAAAAATACGCGCAACTATTCTACGTAAAATGATATATACCCGGAGTTCTTTCTTTCCCCCTTTTTCTCTCGTTCTCTCACGCGTTAATTAAATTGCGAAGCTTAAAGCAAAGTTCAGAGAGAGAGAGGGAGAGAGAGGGAGAGAGAGGGAGAGAGAGGGAGAGAGAGAGAGTAAGAGATAAAGGGAGGGGAGACGGCGACGGGAAGCGGTGTTATTTCGAGTTGCTAGCGGAAACAAGCGGGCTTTCTAAAACAACCGGGAATAATAATTTCTCGCTCGCATAATTTCTATCTTTAGATGCGCTGGCCGGGTACACGTTGTCCAAAATTGATCGCGGAAGAGTATCGGGTTTTGCCGATGCGAAAGGACAACCACGGGCATGGAGATCATTGAACGTTGTCCCGTGGCATCTGCCAGAGGAATTTATGATAATGGAATATCGGGCCGCGCCGCGAGGAAAATACGCGCACAAAGGGTTCGAGCGTGCGTTAACGCGCGGCACCAATGGCCGACCTTTGAATTTATTAAAATCCACGCGAAATGTAGCATGGCTGTCGGCGAACGTGACGATCGCGATGGTATCGCCGATATTAATAAAAGTTCCCGGGTGCAAAGAGAACGCGGCGCGGGTCTCGTTGGAAAAAGACACGTTTGCAAATATCACCGGCGAATAATGGACCGTGATAGTAGCACGGACAGGTGGATCCCTTTTCCAAGGGACCAACGACCGTTTTCCCCGGGAAAGATAGACCGGCAATTCCGATAATTAGCCCGGCCTACGGAGAAAACCTCGGGCCGCCGCGACGGTTTTTCGTTATGGAATTGACCGGGGCGGCGCGGCGTCGCGGCGGCGGGTCGAATCGGACGCGACACGAGAATAGGCGAAGCGTCGCGAGACAGACGCGGAGGGGTTGCGCCGGGCGAACGAGAGCCGGGCGTCGAGATCGAGAAAAATAGAATCGTTTCCCTCTTTTTCCCGTGGCCTGACGCTCCTCCACCATGGGCCAGGTGTATCTTTTTGGCGGTGCGATGAGATTTTTGGCTCGCGATCAAGTCTCGAATGTTTTGGCTAGCCGTGGCCACGGTACCGTCTTGTCTGCCGTGCTACTGCGTCGCGAGAAAAAAAGCTTGATCCGAGCTTCCGCGCGACCGACCGACGGAGACAGAGGCAGAAAGGGAGAGAGAGGGCAGGTTTTATTTTCTCCTCGCGAAGAAGAGACAAGCCGCGGCGGTGGAAGCAGGGCTGTAACGCGAGGCAGCCGACACCTCGGACAGAGAGCTCGTGGACGAGGAGAAATTTCGCCGGGGCCGGAGCGAAATCATCGACGCGCGCGCGACCCCTCTCAGCGGACCGCTTTAATTTCGCCCTGCCGGTTATGTTATTTATTTTTCTGCCTCGCGGAGAAATCAATACGCCCGGTAATGCCCGGCCCGACGTTTTTCCGCGACGCAATAAAATTTACCCCGCAGCCATCTCTGTGCCGGGAGGCAAAAAATCGCTCGTCTCTCCGGCAGAGAGGGTGCACTTTCGAGTTTCTCGGTCGGGTTCGAATTATCGGTCTCTCGGATCGATCCCGGGGAGGTTGCCGTTCCGACGCTCGTCGAGTCGGAATCGCAGGCGTCTGATCGAAAGAAACGAGGAGCGACAGACGGGGCCGGTTTATTCGCGCGTCTCGCGGAAAACAACTGGCGCGGGGAACCGCTCGGTGTAGTTTTGACAGGGTGAACGGCAGCGACTTGTCTAGCATGCTCGCGCGTCTGGAAAAAGCAGCAGCGACAAAGATTTCGCGCGAAAGGAGAAACGGGGGACGGGGCGTGGAGAGGCGAGACGAAGCTCTATTTTGTCTTCGCGAGGAGACACGTTCAGACAGGGGCGTAACTCCTCTTCGTCGTCCCTCGCCGCAGCGGCAGACCCCTTCTTCCCCAACCCCGGCTCTCTCCCGGCTCTCCCGGCTCTCCCGGCGTATATTTTCGTCGCCGGTGCGACGTGCAAACGCTCGCTCGCGTCCGCGCCGCACCGCCTCCGATTTGCCGGAGTTTTACGTGTCAAAACGCGTTATCGTATTGGTTGCGCGTTTGCGACGTCCTTCCCAACGATTTTCCATAGCGGCTGCCGTTTTCGCAAAGCCGATTCCGGCTTCAGAGAGAGAGAGAGTGTCGCCGACACGCGTCGCAGCTTTCCTCGCAACGTCGTCGTCGTCGTCGTCATCGTCGTCGTCGTCGTTGAGAATTTTCTCGCGGCGCGCGCTCCGCGAGGATCGACTAAGTGGATCGAGTTAGGGGTACATCGAGTGGGTTACTGAAACGCCATTCACCGCTGACGTTTCGATTTGCTTTGCGTTTCCCTTCCTTTCTCTCTCTCTCTCTCTCTCTCTCGCTCTCTCTCCCGCTCTCCATTTCTCTTCTCTTCTCGTCGTCGGTGGATTTCTTTGCGGCAAAGTAGCTCGGTGGAACGTCGATATCTACGAGGCGGTAGCAGGCTGGCGTGATTCGCGGGAATTTTTTTAAAAGTCAACGACACCGGGGGACCGATACACGCACGCGTTGAATGACGGAGAAATGACGGTGAAATGACGGTGCTGTGACGGTGGTGCTGGGCGGGGATGAAACGGCGGGCGCGCGGAGAAAAGGGAAGTCTAAAAATTGCCGCGTTTTAATGTGCGAGCACCGGTCCGGTTAATGAAGACTGTAACCTAAATGCAAATAGGTGACCGACAACTGTTTAGCAATGTATATGGATGAGTATGGAAGTTTGCTTTGGTCGGCATGAATATGGAGATGATAGTTTAATTATATGTCACGAGTTGGCGTGTTGTTCGGCTGTTTGGGGCGTAAAGGGATCCTGGCAATTTGGCCGCTTATGCGCGTCGCGCTTTTATTAATTTCAACCCGATCGGAGAGGGGAGGAGCGACGTATCGCGGTCGTACGTACATACGTCTTGGTATGGCGCGGCTGGAAATGGGGGCGGCGAGTCGGGAAAGGAAGGGACACAAAGAGAAAATTCGATATTCCATCGCGTGGGACCGCGCGCGGGTCTTGCCGAAGCTTCGACCGAGGCAAGGTATCGCGTAACGTCATTAAGAGTCGCAAAGATAATCCAGCAGTCCTTTGAAAGGAATATACGGGTGCCGGTTTAGTTGCGGCTAATGTTCGCCTTCTATTCGCGTATGCTGCTCTCCTAAATAAATCATTATCAGAGAGAAGGAGAGCGCGAGAGCGGGTGAAAGAGCGGCAGAGTAAAGCGGCACTCTTTGAATAATACAGTGTGCCGTGGCGGGCGGACGGCTGGATTTTAGGTGGCTTAGCGGCGTAACGGAGCACGCAACCACCGAGGACGACGCGCCGCCGGTTTTCGTGGATTAATTGCCCATTCATAAGCCACCCTTTGCACCCGCGAAACCTCGCCTTTCCTCGCCTTTCCCCGCCTTTCCTCGCTTTTCCTCCGACAAACCTACGGTATAAAGATCGAAAAGAGCGGAAGCTCCGACTAGCGACGGCTTCGAAACCGGACCGATTTTAACGCCTTTTCACTTTCCGCTAACGCGCTTCCAGTTCCATCGCCTTTCGTCCGTACGATTCATCGAAAATTTCTAATTTCTCTTTTTCCTTCTTCTTTTCTCCCGATTCGTCTGTCTCGAGGACGAGACGGCGGAAAGTTTACGCGACGGAATTGCTCGCGAGCGAAGAGACTCGAGTGCCCATCGCTAGGCTTCGAGCCAAAGATAGGGAGAAGTAGCCCTCGGGATGAATTATTAGGTCGCGCGGAATCACCGGCCGTTTAACTTTTCACGAGGAACTCGATTCGCCTTTAACAAGGTTCACCCTGGAGAATGTAGAAAGAAACGCGGGTTCTCGGTGGTCAGGCGTCGGGGTGATCTTGTCCGCGCGAATCCGTCGAGTTTTTCGGCCAGGCTTTCGACGAGATTGCCAGCGGCTTAACCGAGCTTTTCGTACTTTGAACGTCGCGTGGCGTAACGTACCGTCAAATCGGCTTAAGGAAACCACTTTTCGCTCGTCGATCGAGTCACAAAGGTCCGTGGAAATAAAAACGAAAAGCCGGCCTTAAAGTCGTGGGCGGCGGGTCCGAACGCGGCAGAAATTCGAACGTATCGCGTGAACGGATGGGGTGGTAAATAAAATCAGAATTTCCGGGTCTTTACTTAAATCCACCGGGCCTGTGTGTTCCCGCGGCGATAAACCCTTTTTGCCTGCCGTGCCGATATTTTTCATATCCGGCCCCCGGGAGAAATTTCCCTCGGCCGAGGCACGAAAGCTCGACTCGCAGGCAAGACGGTGCGTTAGGGGTGGCCGCGTTTCGTGTCGCGCCAACGATTACTTACACGTTCGATACCAGGTACGATAGGGGGATGTTCGACGCGTTGGTACGTGCCTGCACCCGTTACCACCTCCGGCACCTAGTGCCCGTTCCTGCCTCATTATCGTTACGATCCTCGTCGTTATTTTCCACGCGTCCATCGCCGGCGAGAGACAAGAGGTGCTCGGCAGCATTCGGAATTCCTAACGAACGAGAAATTTCCCGTGCCTCTGTCGCAACGCGATACCTAGACGCGAAGAGGAGAATTTAAGCGAGAAGAACGGTGGGCGGCGAGTGGGAGATGCGAGGTTCTTAATCATAAGCGAGTAGTAGCGAGGGTGTTACGGCGGGTACGAAGGGTTAATCGAGTCTGGGAAATCGTCGCGAGACCTTGGCGCGGCCCGATGCCCCGTAGCCGTAACCGTTTCGCGAGAGTATTACGTGCTCGCGTCTATGCGCTTGTATTTGTCAAGCCCGGAGCAAGGCAATACGGCGACGCGTTTATCGGTTCGCGTACCGCTCGCCCGGTAAATTACGGAGGCCGTTGCATTGTAAATAGGGGTTGAAAGGGCTGCCGCCGAGCTTGCCGGGCTCCGGCATTTCGAGGCGTTCTCGCGAGCACTCGATTACGAACGCGAAGGACCGGCTACGAATGGGCGGTGTTGCCGCATTAACCGTTCCCTCGGCCAAACCTCCGCGTTCCGCGGTTCTCCGGAAGTGCACGCTCCTCCTCTACGCGTCTCGGGGGCCGGGGCTTGCTGCCGCGCGGGAATGCGCAGCCTGATCGTTCCTTTCGTAGTAAACCGTCTGCGGGAGACACGTTGAATTTAGTCGGCACTCGGTACACCCGAATAGACAATAAGCTAGCGGTTTCCGAGGCAGTTGCGGAAAATTGGGGCCGAGCGGCTCGTATTTTCGCAGGTTTAGGTGATCGCGGTGCGACTCGGCTATTCGTCGGTTAAATACCGGGGGAAAAACTCGAGTGCTCGGGGGGGTCAGTCGATGCCGGAAACGATCGCATTCCGCAGTTCCAACTATGCTCGACTACTACTAACCGTCGATCGGCTGCCGCGGTCCGAATGTTAAATGTCCCTGGGAGCCGAAACTCCGCTTCGCGTTACGTCTTGCGGTCGTCAAGGAATCCGGTGTGTCTGCCCGTTCCTCGTACCATGCTCCAACTCCGGAGCGGAAGCTCGTTCGAGGGATACTTACCGGTTCGGCTGCAGGTGGAACGTAGACAGTCCTGCCGAACTCGCGCGATTCGGATTCTGCTTGTTCTTCGGTCGTTAGTCGCGCGAGGGAGAGGCGCGCGTCTAGGTACCGGCTGGCACGCGTCGATACGGAGGAGAAATATGCCGAGGCCGCGGTTCGATTGATCGAATTTTCGCCCGGCTAATGTGTCCGCGTGACCCGATTCCTCGTTTTTCCTCGTTTTTCCTCGTTGTCGTCGAGGCTGTTTCGTATGCGCGTCGCCGGCGCGATTTCCGCGAGGTTATTATGCCCGGGGAATTAAAGAGGAATCGTTGATGGAATTTTGATGGCACGGCTCGCTGGCAGATCGTCCCTTTTACCGCATCGACGTAATCTTCCTCTCTCCGGAGTTATTTTCCTTTTAAAAAGACTCGCCTGCCCCGTAATTTTCATCGTCTTTATTAACGAACCTTTTCAACGAGCGCGAGCCGGAATCCGCGGCAAAGGGAAACGAAAAGCGGGGACCGGTAGCAGAAGCCGCGGCAGCTTTCATCGGTTTTAATTTAACGCCTACATGAAATTCAAACGAAAACTTCAATTTAAATGTATAGGTATGCTATTTTTCTCCCGGCGCTAAGCGGGATTTCGAGTTTTATTAAGACGTCCGCGGAACGCGCAAAGGTGTCTACCATTTTCCCCGTCGATTCCCATTCTTCCTTTTCCCTTC
>NIJG01000134.1:4124602-4136076 GCA_002201625.1 Euglossa dilemma | reverse complement strand
CCCCTCCGCGCCGCTCGTATTTCAAGTATGAAATACGAGTTGTTCGTTCTTCGAGCGTGGCCCGAAAATTGCGGCGAAAACTCGAGCGGGCCCGCGCGGAAGCCGGCCAAACGACGAAACTTTTAATCTGCTCCGGCCGCGGCGCTGTCCGAACCGCGAGACACCCGGGGGAAAAAATTCGGCAGACCGAATTATGCGACCGGTTCTCGCGGAGGAACCTCGTTCCAATTACACCGCGAGCACGTACCGTTAGGTGCATCGAATGCTCCTAACCGCTGCTCGCCGCTGTTCGCCGCTCCTCGCCGCACCGTGTCCCGTGGATAAAACGAGAAAAACGATTTTCCCTTCGGCCTTCGTGCTCTCGCGACGAGAGGTGCGAGGAGTGTTCGAAATTGCCGCGACGTCGCGCTGGTGCGCGGAAAAACGAGTGATTCGGATGCGCGGCGGAAGGAAAAACGTGGGCTATTTGGAGAGGAAGCGGTCGGCGATGGACAGGCTTTCGAGCGAGCTGCCGGAAGAAGAGAGGAGCCGCTTTCAGCTGGCGCTAATTTGCATCGACAGTGTTCGAAAATAGGTGCGGACCGGATGCGGCGCGTAATTAAGTCGGATATAATTGCCCTAATATATCTGTTCGCGAGGGTCTGCGGCTCGGCTGGCCGCGCACGCGTACGGTTCACACCGTTGAACCCGGAGTCGGTCCATTTGCGTTTCCAAATATCGTGTTTCAAACGCGAGACTGCTCCGGTCTATTGGCTCTGGTCGCGGCCGCCGTTCTCTCGCGAGCGTTTTCGCGACGAAAGGTTTTGTCCCGCGTTGCGTACCGTCCCGAGAAACGCAAGCCGTTGATATTCCGCCGGCGAGCCGGCGATACGCAACGGGATCGCCTAAGCGAATTTAAGTGGCCGTTTCGCGCGATACGCCCGGCGCGGGGTAAAGCGATTCGGGTTACGTGACCGCGTCCCTCTCCTTTGAACTGGGTGGAAAAAACCGGCGGACCTGGAAGGAAGCGAGAGAAAAATCGAGACGAGGGCGGCGCGGAATCTTCGCGCTCGTCCACGTCTCGAAGAATGAAATTGTAAAGTTTCAAAGGACCCTCTGAGCTTTAAGCACCGACGACGGTTCTCCACGTGTGCTTTACCGAGCGAAATTCCCTCCCCCTCCCCCGTAGGCCGGCCGTGCCCCAGCTGCGACCGCCCTTACCCTCCCGGTTCTAGCCCGTACCTTCTTTCCCTTTGTCGGAGCAGATTCCTTCCTGCCGCTAGAAAAAGTAAATTGAATAGATCTAGCAAACCGTGGAAAAGGAAGAGTCGCGGAGGTGAAGAGGAAACGGGGAGGCAGTGGGAGCAGATTCTCGCACACACGTCGCGGGGAATCCGTCGAGCGGGAGCACGTTGTTCCTGTTGTTCCGTCGCTTCCGAGGCGACTTTTATGAGACGTCTCCGACGTAGCTCGAGGAAACGGAATTAACTTGGCCGTCTCGACGTCGCAGACGTCTCTGCCTCCCGTTCCGTCTCCCAGCCATCCTCTTGCCGTTCGCTCGATCGAACGCAAACGAGTGGAACAGGGTAATTCGTATCGGAAAGAGGGTTAGACGAACCGCGCTGCGTTCGCGTATGCAGCGATCGTTTTACCGAGCTGTTTGCAAAGAGATCGCCAGACGGTTGTTTCACCGGCGTCTCGTTCATAAGCGAACGGGCACGATTCTCCGAGCGAACCGAGCACCTTACATCGTCCTCGTTAAACTTTTATGGCAGACGTATCGCGCGATCGCCAAGAGAACTCGCGGATAAGACTCGCGAGCCGTCTTAAGCCCGCCTCTTCCCGCCGGATGAAACGAGTATATCCTCGCAAAGAGAATTTTCGCTACAAAGAGAAACGACTAAGAGTTTTTGACGAGAGAAACCTTCCATCAACGGAAACAACCGGCCGTGCTCTTCCGCCGCGCGACCCCCAGCGTCATCGCTTTTCCATTCCGCTTCCCTAAACCTCCGGCTCTGAAATTTTATCCACCGTTTAGCCTCCGTCTCCTCCTTTTCGTCTTTCCTCTCCGCTTTCGTCGACTCTTCGCACGCTTCGCTTTCACCTAGCCGAGGGTAGGTCGAAACGGTCGGAGACCCTTTGGTTTACGCGAATCCCATAAGGACGCAACGCGGCTCGTGAAACGGCCGCGTCTGCACGATATGAAATTCGCCAACGACCGGACCGATACTCGTCCAAACGTTCTGCTAAGAGTACGTCGCGAGTTCCGCCCGGATTATTTTTCCGACGTCCTCGCGCGTATCCACTCGTATTCGGTCGTATCGCGAATAGGTCGGCTACGATTCAATAAGGCCGCGATATTGCTGACCCCGGTTAACATAGTCGTCGATTCTGCCTGGAATTTCGAATTCGCCTGAGCTGCCGGTTATCGCGATCCTTTTTCTCTCTCTCTCTCTCTCTCTCTCACTCTGTTTCTCGGCCGCGAGATCTTGGTCGGCACCTTCGGTCCGGAACGGGCCGTAGGATTTACACCTTCGACCACAAAGGGTGCACCGGTGAGATTAAAGGATCCGGACGAAAGATCGATCCGTGGAACAGGGCGGCGAAATTGCCCTGGCTTACGTTCGTCTCTTTTCCCCGTCCTCCGTTGGGAACGCGTTTTCCTCCCGGATATCGTATTTCTTCCACTTTCCACGCGTCGATCCATCGTGAATTTTTATCTGCCCCAACCTTCCCGCGTCGCGAGATATCGACAGGTTCTCGCGAGCTTCGGCTCGCATTCACGTTTCCGCTTTGTTTCTTTCCCCGCCGTCGCAATCAACCAGCCTTCCCGTGCACCGCGATTCGAATTTATCCGGCGAACCGGCACACCCGCGGACAAAAGATCCCCCTTCTCTGTATCGCCGCCTCGCTCTCGAACCCGCGGAATTCGTTGCGCGATCGTTACGGCTTCCGCAACGTCTTGCGCCGCGTTCAGCCATCTTTTGTTCGCCGAGACCTGCCTCGCTCGAGAGTTTCCACCGGCGAGGGAAATCCACGGGGAGGGAAGAAGGTTGATATGCGGGCGAGACGCGATAAAACGGAGCTTGGCAGCGAGCGGGGAACGGACGGACGCCGGGCGTCTGGGCGACTGGACGGGGAGTTGGGCCGGTTGTCAGCCCGCAGGAGCCCCCAGTCGCCGCCGCGACGTTTCCGTTTTTCTCCTACTTGGCGCGCAAACAAAGCGCGGCTGCACGCGAAGCTTGTCCGCCACGGCTCGGCTGTTTGTCTTCCATTAACTTCGCCCCTTCCGCGCGCAGATAATGCGCTCCGGTTAATTCGTTTCGCCGACACGCGCGCGTCGACGTCCGCGGTCTAGTTTCCCGATTATCGCCCCGATCCATCGTTCCGCGTGCCTGACCCGCTTAACCGCCTCATCTCGCCCCGGTCTAGCCGACTATTTAATCAAAGCGCAACTGCTCGGCCGTCCCGCGGGACGAATTTCTTTCGTAGCTCGAGTCGCGGGCAAAGAACGCGCGGCAGCGCTGGCAGGGACTCGCTAGGCGGAAAACACGGTCAAAGCGGAGGCGGAGGGCGAGGGAGCGGAAAGCGAGCGCGGAGAATAAGAAACGGGAGGAAAATCGTAGCGTCGAGCGGAATTCAAAGGGCGGTGAAACAATGGGCCGGGAGCCGTGCCGTACGAATTCTTTCGCGAATTCATTCAACGATGTAACGGCGCGATGAAGAACGACATTTTGCCTATGAATGCGCGCGGTAGGGCAGCAGCGCCGGGCGGAGGGATGCACGCGATTGTACGCTTAAGGACAACCCCGGCCTTGTTCCGCCGGCCGCGTTTTCGCTCCGCGCGAATTGCGGCGTGTAATTCCGGGTCGCGGCAGTCGGCGATATATTGTTAACGACGCCGGGGATGTGTGTCGAGAACCGGCTCGGCCGACGTCAAAAGACCCTCTGCCGGGGGAACGTAATCTGGAGCGTTGCTTCTGCCTTGTCTCCTCTTCGGAATCTCGCAGCCTGATTTCCTTTCCGTTCGTTCCAGTCGGTTAGCTTCGCCCCCGAGTTCCCCGGTTACTCTTCTCGCCGCCGTTTCCCAGTTCGATCGACCACTCGTCTCGCGGTGCGGTCCACGCCAGGGGTTAACGCGCCATCTCGTTAGTTACGGGGTGCGTCTCGCAGCTCTCGGGGTGGTTAATTCCAACGGACTCGGGGCTTAAATCGTAGCGGTGGCCGCGTCGCGACGAACGCACCGGCCAGGAGGAGACCGGGGGAAGAATGGAATTTGATTTCCATCCAGTTGCTCTCACCCTTCGCGCTCCGCCCTCTGTTCCTTCCTTTCTAGCTGCCGGCGGGAAGCTTATTAGCCCGTGGAATTCCACCCGCGCGGTGAATTTTCTTTTCTGGTCCGGATTAAGTCCCGGCTAGCGACTGCCTCGGTTGATTTCTCGCGATACACCGGAGCGGTCCGCGAGTCCAGCCGGCGGAATTAACCGGTCCCGTTCCACCGGCACGTATATCGCTAGACTACTCGACGTTTCGGAAGTTTGATCATCGTGATCGAGTGGATCCAATCGCGCTTCCCCAGCGACAATGGCCTGCGAGTATCGAATCAACAGCTCGTTTGCTTTATTGAATTCTGACAATATTGCCGGGTAGGGTGATAGATAGTCGGCGCGATACACCGGGACGAGCAACTAATGGCTACTCTCAAATTAATAGGGAACGCATTAGAATGTGTAACTCGTCGCGGTATACACGTCGCGCGGAAGTGATTAAAATTGATCCTGCAATCAATCCGCGAACGGCACCTACCGCGCGAAACCGATTTAATCACGTTTCGTCCGACTCTGCCCCGTTAGCCGTTTCAGAAAACCTTTCATCCTCGCCGACGCGCCACCACCCGCTTAATGACTTTCGTCGCAGCGGCTAATAACGGACTTGCTCCCGATTTCCTCTCCGCCCCCGCGCCGCCGCGTTCGTCACGGCGCATTTCCCTTTGCGCGGCGAGTCCTCGCGATTAAACGGAGACCGAGGCACCACCGGGGAAGCGTTCTCGTCGCGGCGAGAAATCGGCCGACTCGTCGCTGCGCCGTCGCAGCGCCGTCGCCGTGCCCCTCGGGTAATTCCCGGATGCACGGGATAGAGAGACGCGGAAGGTACCCGCGACGCGTGTTTCTATCTTTTTGCGCGGATTGCCTAGACACGGCGCCGCGTCGACGCGAAAGGCAAAAGGAAGATTGCACCCCCAGGTGCCGTGCCCGGGGTTACTGCAGGGAAATGCACTTCTCTGCATCTAACCAGCCACTCAGCCGTGCGTGCCTTCTTCTTCCCTCTCTACCTTCTCTCTACGTGTGCCGCCGGTCGCGATCAAACTTTCCAGAGCGGCGCTCGCTATCGCCGTGAAAGGAAAAAATTTCGGCCGCCGCCGGTAACCTCGCCTCTGCTTGGCAAAATTCCCCGAATAGACCGGTTTGCATCGACGACAGGCACCGGCGGCCGTGAGCCGAGAGTCCGAGGTCTGGCCCGGCACGGGGCGAATCTACTGCCGGCTAGCGGCCGAATAATTGCTTATCCCAGCTGCGTTCCATTTTCCACCCGGCGAAACGTCCCTTCTTATTTAGTCGAGGGCCGATTTAGGATTAACCAAGTACAATTAGCCCTGTGCCGGTGATTCTTTCATTCCGCCGGGCACCTAGGTGTTTTAGTTTTCGAGCTAATTTAAGTTGCAGCGCAGCCCGGCTCTTCCGTACATTCTACCTTTCTACCCCTGCCGCCGGTAACCCGAATCTACCCTATCTTATCGTTACACGCCGCGCAGTCTAGATTCGAGGTATCTCGAAGGTAATGCGAGTTGCCGGCAATCTAGACGTGCCCCGTTTCGGGCTTCGAGTTTTCTCCAACTGTATTAGGCCTAACTCGCGCCGGGCAAAGTATAATCCACTTCCGTCTTAATTCGGCCGCTCGGCGTGAACGGAGAAACGCCGCGGCTATCGATCCAGCTGCCGGCTTTGAACCACGCACACCGGCTCGCTCCTCACCCGTCGATTCTCCGACGCGTAATTTAGTAATGCGTTTTTTCCGTCCGTCACGCGAGTGACATTAATAAACCGGGCGTCGCGCCGGTGGCCGGCCATTAGTCTTCGACGGTAAAGACCGGCGCGCGGAGGCAGGCTCCTTGCCGATCGAAAAATCCAGATAATCCTGACAGTTTAATCAAACGTTGTATTTCCGTCCCGTCCGCTCGCGGCGCGACTCGCGCGTACCTCTACACCGCGTCGCCGTAATTTATTTTAAACGCTCGGCCAGACGCACGCGAAACGTACGCGCGATTCCTTATCGTTATCCCGTACGCCGGGACCAAACGAGGACGAAGAACGCTTCTGCTTTCTCCTATCCTCCTCTTTTCCCCCTTTTCCTCGCGATTCCGGGTCGAACAGCGGCGCTATTCACGGTTAATAGGGTCGCCGGTCGGTTCCGACCCTTATCGTACGGGGTAAATATCGCGTGCTCGACCGTCGGCTTATTCGAACAGAGATACAAAGAATTTTCCAATGGACTCTCCTCCGCCTCTCTCCGCCTCTCTCCGCGTTCGATTTCCCGATTGGCGATCGTACTAGCTCTCTCGGAACGATGCCTTGTAATCGCGTAGTCGGGTATTTCGCGGGAATATCGCATGTTAATCAATGATGCGCGCGGACAATTATTTTAGCGGCGATACGGCCGAAAATTGAATCGAATGGCGAAATAAAATTTTCACAGGCAATCAAACGTAGGCTGGGCGGTGTGGTGGACGGACGGACGGACGGACGGACGGACGGACGCACGCACGAGCGGCTGGCCCGACGAAAGAAATTGCCGGCAATAAATGCTCATCGATATTCGCGGTCGCATTTTTCCGCAATTATTGCGCGCGTGTATTCCGCTGCCGGTCGATTCGACGCGGGAATATGAAATATCTCCGCGTCCCATGGTCCACCGGCTTTCGTATAAACACAGCGGTAATTAGTTTTCCTAGAAAACGATTTCATTGGCTGTCGCTGGTCCGCGCTGGAAACTCTCTACCGAGGTAAATTAACGATCGGCCTACGGAAACGTTCCGACGGTTTTCCACCGGCTTCTCGCGATTTTTCCCCGGAAAATACGATTCGCCGCCGGGAATATTTGTTAGACGGATTCCGCCGTTCCTCGAAAGGATTCCTCCTTCTCCCTTTCCGATTTCCATTCGCCCCGGATGGCAAATTAGCGTCGACGCCGTTGGCTCTTCGTTAACGAACTCATCGCGAGCGAAGCCCGTCGTCGCAGCGGCGGATGAAAAATAGCGAATTTCCTCGACGCCTGCGACTCGATCGATACCGGCAAGATCTCTCGGGCATAAATAAGCGAGAAGCGAAAATATCGCGGTCAGCGGAGAACGAGTGAAACGGGTCCGTCGCTGGCCGGACAGATTCACGACGCGCCGTTCTGTTCCGCGCGGACCGACGATAAATAAAAAGGCCTCCGCGCGCGAGTCCGAAATAAAGAGCACGATGTTTCACCGTCGCCGATCGTTATCCGATCTATCCGCGATCGTCGATCTCTGCCCTGCCCTCGCGAGGTCCTCGGCGTTTCGCCAACGCCGGCAAAAACCGGCGAAAAATCTGTAAAAAACCGGCGAAAACCGGCTCGATCGACGATAACGTTCGCCGTCGATCCACCGAGCTTTATTTTCCCGGTGAATTATTTGGAAACAGCCTCGCGTATATCGACAGAGCCATAAGAGACAGCTGCGAAGCGGAGTCGAGGGATGACAGGGGAGTTCGTCGGGACGCGTCTGGATCGGCGTCGACGTCGGTGGACGAATTTTCATTCCCGCGCGTCCCGATTCCGGCGGATCGTCGCGAAACGCGTGAAACCGCGGTACGCGATCTTACGGCAGGCGAAACACGAGTCGGCGCGTCTAGGTTCATAGAAAATTCCATACGTTATAAGCCTGGAGCAGTGGTTGCCGATGCAGCCGGTGACGTGCACGTCGTGGCCGGTTATCGCGCGTTCGCCAAATAGAACGCGTCGTAGTCACCGGCTCGGGGAGACGAGTTAATGCTTTTACCGGTGGTTGAAAGCTCGCGCAGCCTGCGCGCTGCTCCACTCGGCCGCAACCACCAGCTCGTAGACGACGCGCTGGAAAATCAAGCGGCTTTCCTCGAATCAACCTTTTGATCCCGCGATTGGATTGCCAACCGAGTGGCTCGCTCTTCTCCGCGACTCGATCGACCAATCGCATTCCCGCGAATTCTCCTTTTTTCCTCCTTGGCACGCGACCGACAACTCCGCGGCAATCGTCGACCGTCGTTACGACTCCAACCCGACCCCAGGACGTATTTTCGAGACGGCTCTGGTTCGCGGAGACAATGGAGAGGAACCGCGAATAAATCCGAGCATCGCGATCCCGTCGCGTCCGAGCGGCGATAAATAAGCGAACAACTGTTCTTCCGCGGCGCTCGTTAAGAGAACTCCCTCGATAATTAAACCGTTGTTTTGCGCTTGAGCTAATTAGCGACGCGACGCAAACGAGGCCGGGTAAAAAGCGGAACCACCTCCGCGAAACATTCGAGCCCGATGGTTCCGGGCTTTGCTGGCTGCGAGCCTTTACGTAACGCGTCTTGTTTCTTCTTCCGGAGGCAACGAGTGTTTCTTTCGGGTTACAACCGGCAGCTGCTCGACTTTGCCCGGCGTCGCGACGGCGCCGGCAAAGGGGATCGTAAACGGCAGCGGGGATCTCGTTGCTTATCGAAAGGGAAACGGCGCGAGCTAAGAGGCGTCGGATGGCGTCGACTGCACGCGTTGTCTCGCTATTCGCTCGGGTCGCGCGAAATTTCGCGCCGCGTCCCGCACCTAACGACGACCGTGAGTGTGTGCAGGTCCCCGCGTCTCTGCCGGCGGAGCTAAATCGCGCGTGGTTTCTGCATCTGCATCGCATTACGCTCGGAATTGGCCGACGAGCGCGATTGAAATTCGTCGGAGTGCCACTTCGCGAAACGAGCACGCGATTAAGCGACGATTCGACGCGGCAGCTTTGCTCCTCGCGCGTCGCTTCCTCCACTCGTCCTCGTCTGGTTCGCGTCTCGTCCACTTTCCCTTCGCTTTTCGCCGGACTGCGACCCTCTGGTTCTCCTCTCGGTCCGTTGGCGATTATCGCCAGCGAGAGTAACGGCTGTTTCGGCAAGTTCCGGCAAGTTGGTATCGCGAGTACGCGCGTCCTTGTGCGGGTTGTTTGGCCGAAGGGTCGCGGAGGGCTCGTCGAGACGAACGGTCGCGACGGGAGGCGTATTTCTCTCCGGCCACGGAGTTTCCCGACCTCGCGCGGCGTTCTCTCATCGAGGCAAACTCGCCGAACAGACTTGCCACAGCGCCGCGTAATATTATTCCTGTCTTTCCGCGGCGTCAGTCGCGCGAAATGCACCGCCGTGCCCCGACAGCTCGTTTAATTTATCCAAACACGGGAAAGTCGATTCCGAGCGGTCGTAAGAGGTTCCCCGAGGTCGCCGGCGCCGCGATTTCTTTCCCGGATAATCCTCGGCCGCGGAAAATTGCGCGCGAGTCGCGGCGATATTTTAAATAATTCACGCCATCTCGATTCCCCTGGCATTGATTTATCATCCGCGAGCAACCGGTTCGTTTCCACGGGGTTGTCGGGGCGCGGAAACGGCCGAGGGGGAGGCCGCGAAACGACAACTTGTTCGTTTTACTTCGCCGTCGCGGCAAGTATCGCTGACAGAGAATCCCAGGTGAACGGGAGAGATGATCTTTCGCTACGTGTGTCTCGCTTTTTCCTCCTTCCCCGTGTCGGAACTTCGCTCCGCCGCCACGTGCATAATGCACCGCTACGACTGGCAAGTAGTAAGGGTAAGTAGTACGAGCGACGTATAGTCAGACGGCGCGTGTGCCGCTCCGTTCCGCCGAGGACGTTTGTTTGTTCCTCGTCGCGGTGACAGGCCTGGAGAAATCGCGCCACGGGTTTTCGAGTTTCCAGCGTTTTCCACGACGCGAGACAATATCGCTTTATTCGTTACGCTCATCGACGCCTTTGCGAGTTTTTCACCCTGCCCGCTGCTTCCACTAGCATAGTTGCCACGGTCTCGAAAGTTCTCGTAAAATTCGAGCGGACTCGCGGGGCTGGGTAGAGAAATTCGAGAGCGCCGCGCGCTCCTCGACTCGGCGGTAATTCGGGACGAAGCTAAAGTCGATTGGTCCGCTTTTAATTAATTCCGTAAGAACGATGAGCTCCGTATCTGCGACAGAGCGCGAGGGCTCGGCGCCCGGCAGGGAAACAATGCCCGGAAAGAGAAGGGGTACGGCTATCGCTGTCGCCCGTACCATCCGCGAGGCTCCACGAACAAGGGTTTACCTTCCGCTCGTAATTGTTTCTATTTCGACGTTTCGCCGGCCCCGCTCCGCCTCCTAATTCTCTCCGTTCCTCCTCTCTTCACCTTCGAGAGCGTTAAGCGGACTCGAGTCTTCCTCCGGCGCCTCCGGATCTTTCTCCGCCTCGCTCTCCGTTATCGTTACCCGGCGTATCGGTATTTAACCGGAGCGATTAGCCGCGTCTCCGTCTCGCTGTGCCATCTCGAGAATCGCCGGGCGAGATATCGGCGTCGAGGGCTCTCGGAACAACTGGCAATGCTGCTGCACGCGCGAGCAGATAAATCGCGGTCCCGACGGTGGCTGTCTCGAGTTTTTACGGGTCCGTGTTTTCTGGCCACGCTGACGCGTGCATTCGCGCGGCGCACAAAAGAAACCCTCCGGTTTTCCCTCGCCGCGCCACTCACCCTTCGCCCCGGGTGTTTGACCGCTCGAGGATTTCTTCCGCGAAGCTTGAGCACGAAACCTCCGCGTCCGCGTCTTCCGCGATAGGTCGCGAGCTTATCGAGGAACCGGGGCCGAGGATTCCGTTCGATTCGGTGCGCCAGAGGTCTCCTCTCCTGCTCTCGGTGGATAATTTAATCGATGCCGCGAAGGTGGCGGAGCAACGGCGTCTGGCGTAAGTCGGCTCTTTGCCCCGGCTAAACGACGCGGAACGCGCGTTATTGTATCGAGTTACACCTCGGCGGCAGTAAAGCGTGCCATTGCGACTGCAACGGCAATTGTTAAAACGTAGTGCGGCGGAGAGAGGACTCGGGAAGAGAGGGCCAGGGGAGCCGGGGCGCCGGCATTCCAGCCGTAGTAAAAGTTTGTGGTAAATGTTATTGCAGTCTAGCTAGCGCGGTTCCCTCTTTCCAGCAACTCTCTAGGCTTATAAACATTACCACAATCTGTTACCGCAATCGAGCAGCTAACCAACGGAGGGAGCAAAGTCACGGCCGCGTCGTCGAGACGCCGTGGAGAAGAGCGGCGTCGGTGGGAATAAAAACACGGCCGGTGGAAAACGTGCGGGATGACCGTTCGCCGGGCACGTTCCCTCGATCGTTTCCGCTTCGTGTCTTTTGCGACTCGACGAGGAGAGATCGCGCGGGTAACCGGTCCGA
>NIJG01000134.1:4084300-4118050 GCA_002201625.1 Euglossa dilemma | reverse complement strand
AGAGAGAGAGAGAGAGAGAGAGAGAGAGGTGGAACGCGCGCGCGTCTGACTTATGGTCGAGGCGAATTCCTTTGGACCCGGTGACGTAGCCGGATGACGTAGTCCCGGTGACGAGGATCGTGGTCGGCGCGGACCAAGGAATTTGGGTAGATTTTGGTCGGGCGACGCGCGGTATCGAATTACGCGCGTGTGTGTCGTCTGGAAGTTACCGGCGGCTGATTTAACGAATCAGTTACGTTAGCGAGATACGAATAACGATGGCCAGACAACGCGACGCTTCTCGGTAGTCCCCGACGAGACTCCGAGCGTACCGTCTAATTTTAGTCGGGACAGCTCAGTGCCGTAGTGCTCGGTTCGCAGCCGAGCGCGTTTTCGCGCTTCGGTCATCCCGTCGTTTCTTCCTGATGTCGCTCGCGCGATCCCGATAACTCCTCGTCTCTCGGCAATTTTCCCGATTCGACGATTCCAGTCGTCTGGCGGAGGAACTCGGCAACAAGGATGCGTGGTTCGATCTGGTCGTAACGGCGCGCGTTGCGGACCAGCTGCGACTCGCAAGAGTAACTCGAGCCGACTCGATTCTCGCGTTCAACCTCCTATCGTTAGTTGTAATTTTAATCCAACGGGGAACATTAACGCGAAACGAGCGGCGCGCGTTAACGATGCCGTAATTCCGGGGAGTTTCAGTGATCAGCGAACATCTAGGAGGTCCGGAAGGGGCCGGGCTGAATCCTCCAACAGAAGGAAAACTCCGACGGCCGCGGGGTCCCGGCGGACTCTGTTCCTGAGAAATAGTCCGTATCCGGTCTCGCCGGGATTCCAACTCTCGTCGTGGCAGCTCGTTAAGCCGTACGGATTTTCCCGAGCATATCACGCGGAATTCCGACTGCCACGGGAGACGAAATTTCCGCGAGTTCCGACCGAGCGCGCGCGCGCGCGCGCGACGCCACTCGCGATAAAGCGTCTCCGATGATCGACGCCGCGAGCCGTCTCCTTCCGAGCCTCCTTCTCCCAAACTTTTCGCGTCGCCGCTCGAATCGCAGCTGCCTCCACCGCGTAAATACCCGCGATGATATTATAAATTTCCCTCCTCCGTGACAAACTCCGCGATCCTTCTCGAGAGGCCCGCAGAGGCAAAGACGAACGCCACTTTCGGACAACGGAGAGCAACGTCGCGGAAAACCGGTCGAATTTATGGCGTCGCGAGCGGCGCGCGAGCCGAACGAAACGAAGGAAATATCGGAGAGTCGGAGAGCTTCCGCGTAAGCGCAGGTAGTCAAAGGCGGTGCCGTTCGCACGCTCGCTCGGTTATAAATACCGTGACCCATCAATGCCACTGCTGCCACCATTCAGACTCGCGACACGAACGGAACGAGCGAGGACGGACGAAGAACGGACGAGGAGCGAGGCGAGTAGAATGGCGAGTAGCGCGCTTGGACTTTGTAAAAACGACTGTTGCTTGCCGCGCGACAGCTTTTCACCGTTTCTCTCCTCTGTGCTTTCCAGCAGCGACCACGGTGGTACCTTGGTCCGGTTCTTGGTCCGACCGCGGAACGCCCACCAGACGCGTTTCCGTCGCGGCGATCGCCACGTCGGAGTTCCACCGCGATCTGGACATCGAAAATAATATCCCCCCGACCAGACGATAAATTACCAGAGCCAGACGAATAGAGCGTGTCGTTTATGTAAAACAGTTTAGTCCGGTGTCGGTGTCGCTGATTTATCCGGCGCGTTAAACAACCGTAGAAATAAAGCGTCGCCGTAAAGACGCGGCTGGTTTTATTTTAACCTCATCCCCTGGCCGGGCTCCCGGCGCTCTGCTTCCCTCGCGCCACTCGATATCTTCGTTTCTTTCCGCCGTACCCTCCTCCCGTCGGCCTTAGGTCGCTCGCTTTAATTTCCAATTCCCTTTCCCGCCGTTTCCATCGCGCGATCGCTCCTCTCCGCACACGCTCCGGCCGTAACCCGCTTGCCGCTTTCAGGCCAAACGTCTCGCGAAAGTAACGCTTTACGCGGCCCACCCCATTACCGTTTCACCCTCCGCATGCATTTTTCACCCATCTTTTCACTCTGTATCCGCGTTGTTGCCGTCTGCCGCGCCGCGCCGCGCCGCACCGCACCGCCTCGGTCAAAGGATCGCGCCGCACCGCAACGCCTGACCTTTCCGTCCGCGCCTCCACGCGAGCTCGTCCGAAATTATTTTCGCTTCGTCTCGGCTCGGTTCCGAAGCCAACCAGGGAAAGCTCCTTTCTATTTCCGCGCGGCGAATTGTCCGTGCGATCGTATCGAAGGACGCGGGGGCCGCGTGGTGGACGGTATCGGGTGGAAAAAGGTCAAACGATTTCGGCCGGCGACGGCAGAGATATCGGAACAAAGGTCTTGGCTGGAAAGTCCGCCGGCTGGCCGTTTCGGGCGTTCGCGAAGAAAAGAAGCCGAAGAATCCGGTATAGAACTTAGCGAGGATGAAGTGGCCCACGGTGAAGTCCTCTGGAGAGCTTTCGAGCGCTCGCTCCTATCCGCCTGCCCGCGCCCCTAATCTCGCCTAACCATCGAGCCGCTCTCCCTTCCTCTCTCTCTCTCTCTCTCTCCCTCGCTTTCCCTTCGTAGACCGTGTCTATATATCGCGGGTTACGCCCTGATTCGTCAAGAGCCACCTTAGCTTCCGCTCTTCTTCACCCGCATCTTTGCCACCTTTCTTCTTCCACCCTGCTCTCGCTTCCTTTTCTCCTCTTTCTAGACCACCTTCGACTTCCGCCTCGTCCAGCTTCCCACTTCGCAAAGTTACTCCCAGCGACCACTTCCGCTTTCTTTACCTCCGCGCTCCGGGATCGTTTCAGGAGGATGGTTTCACTCGGATCGACTGCCCCCTTTCATCGCGAAATTTAGTTTCGCGACCTTTCGCCCCGCTTTTCTCTCCCTTTCTCACCACCACCACCACCATCACCATCACCACCACCACCACCACCACCACCGCCGTCGCCGCTGCTCTTTGTTCCCGCGTCCCTTGCTCCGTCTCGGGCGCGCCGCCCTCTCGACAGAGGGGCGAAAAGGAGCGGAAGCGGCGTGCGTATCGTGCCCGGCGAGATTAATTCGATCGAAATTTCCCGGTGCTCGATCCCGGGAAAGACGAGGCGATATCGCGTCGCGGAGCGGTTTTCGGACCCGGTTCCGACTTCAAAGTCCCCGTATCGCCCTCCAATCCCGCCGAGACAAAAGCTCTCCCTCCATCCTCTCTCCGTCCTCCCTCGATCCTCCCTCGATGGATCCTCTCGCAGGGTCTCCTTTTCAAACGGCCAGAGTGGCCTCTCGGCCTCGATAATTTTAGAATTTTCCCACCGAGCCACCCACCGGCTGCCAGAGGGTGGAAAACGCCGCCTCACCCTGCCGCATTCTTTCTTCCGTTATTTAACGCCTCGGAAACGCTCGGGAACCCTCCCGCGACGAGTTATCGGAAGGCACGCCTACCTTTTTCGCGGCATCTTTTAATAGTTTCGGAAAGTTCGGAAAGGGAAGGTTTCCTTCGGGTTCATCCGCGATTCGTCAGGATATTTCTGGAGGATCGATGGTCCGAGGGGCCAGGGAGGGAGAGAAGGAGAGAGGATACGCGAGGTTCGAACGGACCGATTTAAATCTAAGCAGAGTCTTGGCAAGCGCGCCGACTCGCCTCTCTCTCTCTCTCTCTCTCTCTTTCTCTCTCTGCCGCCGTCTCTCTCCGCGGATGAGAATTTCTTCTCGTCGTCCGACATGCTCGGCTGTGAGTCATCAACGGAGAGGACGGAGATGCTGGACCTTGCCGGTGAATCTAAATAAATACGGACACGCGCGCGAAAAACGAGGCAGAGGGAGGATCGGGGGTTGAGCCTGGGCACGGGGTGCGGCCGGCTACCGAGACATCGCTTAGAAATGCGTGAGTAAGAACCTTAGGCCGCGGTAAATTTATATCCTCGCGGCTTTCGCGGCTTTCGCGGCTCTGCCTTTGACACGCCGGCTCGCCGCGGCCTCTTTTCCTCGCGGAAAATCCGCTCGGATATCGCGGCCGATTTCCATCCTCCGGACAGAGGAGGTCGTCGAGGCGTCGCGCGATCGCTCCGGTGCTCTAGCGTCGCTACGTGGAAATCGTTAAATTATGAACTAACGCGTTACAGTTGGCACGGTAATTCGATTGGCCGGTCTGGCGTCTGGCTCGATTTTCTCGAGCGTGCGAGGCCCGGCCCTCTCTCCGCTCCGCTCCGGCCGGCGCCATCGATTTTTCCCAAGCTCGTCGGCCAGCGAATCGAACACGGCGAGAGCGGCGAAAACGGCGACTTCCGACCAGCGGAATGCAATTCTTGCAGCGCGTAAACGCGTTCCCGAATTGCCGGCCGACAAAGTCGCCCGGCGCCGCGCGTAGAAAAAGGAAACGCGCGATAAACGATATTATCGATTCTCGATGACGAACGGGCAACGGTCCCGTTGAACCAATTAACCGGGCAAAACGGTAGGGGATGGGAAAATCGCGAGACTCGTCGTCGTTGTCGTCGTCGTTCTCGGCGTCGTCGGTACACGTCGGAAACGCGACGCATTTATTCCGCGCTCGTAATTAACGATTAATTCGTCGGGACACCTCCTCCCTTCGGTGTCGGCTTCCGCGTAGCGAAAGGACGCGGACACAAAACGAGAACGGTCGAGTAAAAATGGCGGTAGGTAGTTGGCCTATCGTCGGTGGTATAACCATCGCGTGGCCGGGACGGGATGCGCGCCGGGCGTTTCGAGAAGCTTCGCGCCTCCACTTTGGCCGTGGATGCCCATCAGTTTTAATTAATTATTAATTCGCCGTGCACAAAGGCGCAGCCCGACCTCCAGTTCGACCTGCCGTGACTATCTAAACGCGGCGCGGCCCGGGACGCTCCCTCTTTCCGCTCGGCGAGCAACCGCCGTGTTCCTCCGCGCGCCGAAATTTCGTGCAGGTTCCATTACGCGCGGCGGCCCGGCCGGGCTCTTTAAAGGAAGCAACCCGTGCGAGCGGAACGGCACGAATATTCTTAATTAATCGTTACTAATTGCCGCGAGCGGATTGTATATTCCCGGTAGTAACGGCGGCAGAGAAAGCGTTCCACCCTCTCTCGTTGCTTTTGTTTCCGGCTCGTTACTCCCCCTCCCCCCTCCCGTGAACTGCTAATACCGTTGAGAGGACGATTGGCTGGTTTTCAGGGCGTAATTTCGAAGTCTCTTCGCGGAATGGAAGATTCGATTCAGCCGGTGGAGCAGCTGCAAGAAAAACCGTAAGGCTCTGTTTTAGGGGCAGAAAACGGGCAAAGTTTCCAGACGTCCTTTCATAAATATTCCAAGGATGCGAAGGGTTAATTGCACCGGAACGGAGCTAGGTTTCGCCCTCGTTTCCTGGGGATTAGTCGAGCCGGTCCGGAGCGGAGGGCGCGCCTCGCGCTCCTCGCGCGTTTCCGGGCACGCTCCGCCGATCGGTCAGTCGATACATTTGCCCCTCCGAGGAATCTATAAATATTTGAATCCAGTCGAGAAGGGTAACCTAGCCCCCCCGCCCCTCCCCCGGACCGTTGCGAATCGACCGTGGAAAATCGCCAGTTGATTTCTCCCTCCCCGCCTCCCGGCTTTCCTCCCTTCGGCTTTTACCCTCGTCGCGTTCGCCGCGGTCCAACCTCGTTTTCCACCTGGAGGATTTCGGCAGGGTAAACTGGCCGATATGCCACTGTCATTGGACAACGTCCAACCGGCCGCGTCGTTGCGATTGCAACAACGAACGGGCCGGAAGAGGAAAGAGGCGAAGGGGGCCGCGACTGCTGCTGCATCGCCGGGCACACACCAGGAACACCTTGCGGATCTCTCAGGTATCCGCTTCCTTTTCCAACCTCTCCGCTCCCACCCACCACCTTTTCTTTCTTTCTTCCTTTACTCCTTTTCTTTTTTTTTCACCCCCCGCTTTCCCCCGAAGGAAGAGCGCGCGGCGACTTAATCGTGTTTGGCCGCGGTCCAGGACACGAGGAAAGTTACCGGAAGCTTGTCGGTCGGTCACAGTTATCCCCCGAAAGTACGTTTGTTTCATCCGGTAGCGGAGATGCGGCGGGTACGCGCGAGCGGCCCGCTCGTTTAGTCGTTAATTTCGTTCCTCCTGGCAGCAACGTCGGTGGGGGCGGTTCGTTCTTTTTCCTTTGCCAGTTTGCTCGATTCAGTGGCCGCGATACTTTTTTCCCCCTTTTTCCCCACTTTCTCCCCCGTTTCTCTCCTGCCGTTCCCCGCCCTCCCACACGCGCGATTGTTCCGCGCTTTTTCAGCCGCAGTAATCCCCTGGCAGTGACCGGGCAGACGCTCGCCAAAAGAGCCGCCCTTAAAGTGCCTCCCTTGGGAGAAGAATTTTTTTAACGAATCGCACCGCGCACCCAGCCGCTTACCAACGGCTTACAGGGTATTCCGACCTCGATCGGCCAAACTTCCCCCCGTTTCCGTGTTTCCTCGCTTCCGGAAAATTCCTTAAATCGACCCTTCCCTTCCACCGGCCGTCCCCGTTGTCCAACTTTCGAGCGGACCAACTCTCGTCGTCGTCGTCGTCGTCGTCGTCGTCGTCGTCGGAGGCTGTCGAGGAATATCGCGGAGAGGGAGAGTGAATCGCAAGATCGATCGATCGCTACGAGGAAACCGTTCGAAGCATCTGCTCGAGAGTTGGCGCAAGTTTCGCGGATCAGCGGAAACTTCTCCGCGACCGACTGTCCGTTAACAATGTAACGAGTTTCCGCGAGTAGGTAGGAGAGGAGGACGGTGCGCAGGAGGCGGCACGAATTTATACGCGCAAATAATCCGAAATAACGCGGCAAGTCCGTTTCTCGCGTTAATACTTAACGATAGAGACGTATTAATCTCCGGCAGTCTCAGCGTGCTTTCCCAGTTCATTACGGATTTCGCTTCGCTTCCCAGCCGCTCTTCCACCGGTAAATTAATAACTGCCGCACCTACTGCTCCATCTCGCCAGCTATTCCTGCGTGCAGCTCACGCAGGTAATGCCTCTGCGTCGGCAACGCCTCGGGCATCCTTCAACGTCTCGTCGTCTCGCAACGCTTCGATTCCGCACGATTCCGGCCGGATCGCGGGGGGAAAACTTTGGGGAAAAATTCTTCCCTTCCGGTTACTTTGGCCGACACCGCGCGCGAGCACTCGGCGATCAGGCAGCGAGAGGTTCGAGGCTGTCTTTGGCCAACCTCGAGCGAGCGAAACGTATAATCGGCGAGGACGCGTATAAACGCGGCCGTAAAGCGACTGCTCGAATTCGCGGATCAAAGGGGTAGCGAGGAACGTCGGTAACGGATACTTGGCCATCTCCGCGCGGCGTTTGAACAACTTTTTCCGAGAACGGAAAGGGTTTCACCGGCAGACGAGCGGAAAATTTCGAGCGCGTGCAGAGCCGCGCAGACACGGAGGAACGAGATTCGCGAAATAATAGGCAGCGCGAGTCCGCCGTTTGTTCGTCGCGCTCGTGCTACCTTCCGCGAGTATTTTTACTGCACTCGTATTCCGGGCTCGTTTAAAAGTTACCTGTCACTTGTCGCGGGGAGAAGCTCGCGAGCGGCGCAGCGTCGTGGAGCGTCGGGGCGCGGGGCGCGGTGCTCGCGCCGCTTTATTTCGCGCATACGCGCAAAATTGCCAGAATACGCACTTTACGTCCTTTGTGCGCTCGCGCCGGCTAAGGCGATGAGGATCCTCCTCGCGAGCAATAATCGCCCCTGTTATAAACTCGCTCTTCCTCGTTTCCACCGGCGGAAACGACGTCGCTGAATCCTCCGCCGTAACGAACCGCGCCAGCCAGTTCATCCGCGGACGAGTGCCTACATCTTTTCCCGGGTGAAACGCTCCTTCCTCCGCGTCGCGGCGCGCGATCCGAGCATCGTTGGCAAAGCGGCGGAGATACCGATCCACGCGAGGAGAATATATTTATCGCGAGCTAAAGGGAAATTAAAGGTAAAGTACCGTAGCAAGGGGTAGAGAGGAGACGGACGGTAAAATAAATCGAAGGCACTCTCCTCTACGATACTCTCTCTAGCTTCCGCTTCTCGATCCGCTTTTATCCCCGGTAATTCTTCGTTCAACGCGGTCGCGACGCGATCTTAAACGGGATCTCGGATAGAGCGAGGTATCGCCAGAGATTAAACACTTTTCATCTCTCGTCGTTGGACAGTCGCGATTAGAGAAACAAAAATCGGAGTGTAATTTCACCGACTCCGGGTTAAGGGATAGACCGGACTGGAGAGTGTATCGCGGAGAGTGTATGGACTGGAACGAGGACGAACGGGTATCGGATGCGCGGGTGCATTAATTGCATCAGGCTGGCGTCCGCGTGGCGTCCGCGTGGCGTCGCGGCAATGGCGTTAACGATAAGAATACAGCGATAATACGCGCGGATGCCATTACCGCTTCGGTGATATTAATAACCGTAACCGCGGATATTAACACCCCGAGTGGCGGATAACGATGACGCGGCGCGTAAGAGAAGCGACAAAGGGACGGACAAAGGGATCCCGGCGATTGACGATCGGCGCCGAATTTTCCAGCGATTTCCATCGACCGAGTCCGCGCGCTCGAAGGCTTTTTAATGGAATGCGTGGCGGAATTTTCCACGGTCCAAGGCTTCCCGTTTTAAAAGTAACCGCTGCGGTGCGGCTCAGCGAATCGCGTTGTTCGTTTGGTCGCCCCCGTTTTTTCCACCCCGGCGTTCTCCATAAACGCTTTACCACCGGTAAACGGGCACAACGCGCGTTTTATTGCTCGGCCTGGAAAAACGCGTGCCGTGGATTCGCCGGGAATAATCATTCGGCGAGCGGACGGACGAGGAACGCGCGGTGGCGAGCTTCGACTCGCGAGGACACGAGCCGAGACGAATATTCGATTATGCAGCTGCGCGGAAGACCGGGCGCTTGTCAGCTGCGAAAACGAGAGCTCGAGGAACTGGTCGAGGTAAATTATACGCGCGGGCCGGACGCTGGCGAAACGAGAAGCGGAGCTTTTAAACCCCGCGACTCTCGCGCGATTCTTTGGCCCGTGCACGAGGTGAAAAGCCAACGAGCGAGCGAGCGAGCGAGCGAAATCGCGCGCTGTAAAATTGAAACGCCGGACGGCGAACGAGAGCCGACGGAGCTCCATTTTCTTTCCGATTATTATAAAAGTTGGCGAGCGTTAACGGGTGCCGGTAGCCCGGGGTTTTTCGTTAGCTGCCGGGACTTAATCGAAATTGAAAACCGGCGAGAAAACGCGGCGCCCTGTTTCGAGCTAGCGCCGAGGGCCGAGCGAGAATCCTATTTTGCGTAAATCTGCATTCGACCTGGCCGGCTGCTGATCCTGGATAAACTCTGCGGCCCGGAAGTATATTTATCGACAGAAATGCGAGATAGTTTTGCCCGCGTATGCAAATGCGTGGCGGGAGTCTGGGATCCTTTTTTATCGGGCAGCCGGTGAACGAGGAGGAGATCGGAGGCTCTGGGACGAGAGAGGGACGAGAGAGCGAGGCAAGTTGACGGCAGGCGGTCGGATAAACTTTATGATTGCCACGCTTTCTAGGATCTCGCCGTTGAAAAGTGTTTATAACGAAGCGCGACGCGCATAAAGATCGTCGCGTCTCCGGGATAATGGTCCCCGCGCGAACTCTAAATTGCCTGTTAAAAATCCTGTTGACTTTGCCGCTTTGTTTACCGGCGCCGTTGGTGGCGTCGGCGTCGGCGGCAGCAACCACTCGCCTTCGAGTGCGCGGCAATTTTTGATACTTTTTCAGCCGCGCCGCGATAAAATTTATCCTCCTCCGCTCTTGCGAGGAACAAGAGACTACTCCGGTGCTTGGCCGCAACTTCTTAACGATACTTCTTCTTCCCGATGTATAGAAATTTCGTGGAATCCGGCGCCGTTAGTTCTCGGTGTCAGCGACAGGACGCCTAGGTGCGTAGGAGCATCGACCGCGCGAGGAACCGCGAGTAGAAGAGCTGCGTGCCTAGTCAGACCCAGCTCCGACCTATTTCTTTCCGCTCCTCCTTCCTCCTCCTGATGATTATCCTTTGGACGTTCGGCGCCGTTTCCAGTATTTCCCCCTCGATTTACTCCTCGACGCGTCCTTTGGTTTTACGTCACCGTTTTCTCGTTTATCGGATCGGGAACGTCCCGTTTGTTTGCGCGTAAATATCGACATCGCGTACCGGTCTGAAAGGGAGGGAGAGAGAGGCCGCAGAGAGGAGGATTAAGCGTTAAAAGCAGGAATCGTTGGGGGTATTCGAAGGGTCCTCGAGTTCGTTTACCAAGTGGAATGTAAGTGGTGGAAAGTGACAAAGGACGGGGCGTTTCGATCGGCTAGAAATTCCGTCCTTTCTCAATTAACGACGACACGAGCTTTTACGTTACGCTTTGCAGCGACAGGGCCGCCAGGGACACGTTCGGCGAGGAATCGATAGGGCAAAGAACGGCGAGCCGCGGGGCGTTTCGCTCCTAGCCGGCCAACAAAAGAATAATCGATAGGTCGTGAAATTAATTAGTATTAGGCCGGAAAGTGCCTCGTCGTCGTTGGCCCATTATTCATTCGGATGTAAATGAATTCCTGCAAATTGGGACATAAAACGATCCCACCTCCTCTTCGCGTGGTTTCCCGTGACTTCGCTTCGTTACCCGGTGGCCAAATACGCCACGCGAAAGAAACGCTGCAAATTTCCGCTTCGAACGCTTTCGCGGACGTCAGACGCCGGGACTCGTTGTGCTTCTTACAGGGAAAATCGCGGCGAACGCGACGTCGGATAATTACTCGAGTTCTCCGCGAGGAAAAGGCTCTCGCGCGTCTAGCCGCTCGCGGGGCACGGCGCTCCGGCTGATTTATTAATTTTCATTAGCCACGAGTTTACAAGGTACCAAAGGTGAATCAGCGTAACGGAGGGTCGAAGGAAGTCGGAGGAGGGAGACGGAGAGGGACGGAAAGAAAGAGAAAGCTCGGGAGAAGAGAAGGGTAGAGGGTTCTGTTTGCAGAGTCCCCGAGAGGATCCGGTTGCCGCTCGTTAACCTATTAACATTTTATTGCTGGCAATCTTTCCTGCTCGGCTAGCACGTACAGGCAGACCGAGCTAGTACGAACGGTTCCGGCGCAACGAGCGCCGCTGCCGTTCGGTTAAGACCTTCCGGGGGTGGTTCCGTTTCGGAGGTAAGAGGCACGTTCAATGGTCGTCGGGGAGATTTGCGAGTGGAAAACCGGAGAAACGCGAGCATCCACTCGTACGCCCCTCGAACCGAACGCGCCGCCGTTACACCGCCATTTACTCGCGAGAGTAAAGAGAGACTAGAGTACGACATGTTCGGGCCTCGCGTCCTCCTGTCGGTTTTTACGCCAGGCAAATTACGTTAACATAGAAATTCGAGCGGGTTACGCGACCGAGGTTCTTCGCGTGCTCGCTGATAGCGAGGATGATCGATTCGAGCGCCGCAACGAGGAGGAAATCGGGGCCGAACGAGGAGTAACGGAATGGAATCGGTGGCTATAAACGGTTTGACGGGGACGGGTCGTCGGTGGTTGGACAAGAAGACGGCCCGGACCGTTCGATAGCGCGAGACGAATCGTAAAACCAGCGGTCTAATCTCGTTTAGGGTTGCCCTTTATAGTCGGCTTATCGCTGTGCCGCGATCCTCGCGGTACAACCTCACGGGATATTCTCGATACCGTTTTCGCCCGACTTTCCTTCAAGTTTCCTGGATTCGCTGCCCGTCCGGTGTATCGGCCTCGCGTGACGCAACGGCCGACGGAAATTATAAGAGCGGGGTGGTCGCATTAATTTGTGTCGTCGCCGAGACGCGGGAACGGCGATTTGATCGGGCTGGTTTCAAAGGAAGCCGGCGTTTGGAAGGTAGACGTTGGGAAAACGGAGAGAGCCGGAATACGTTTTGCAAACCTGCAATCACGTAATAGCTTGGACGCCGCGTCGGATAACGCCGGCTAGACCGGTGTCCACCGGATCGATGGAAATTCGATAGCGATACACCTGTCGGCGAGGAGCAAATGAAAGGCCTCGGCGCGAAAGCGGGATAAGCCGAGGCTCTGCCGATTTCCTTCGCGATACGAGGCGAGGCGAGACGAGACGAGAGGCGGAAAAATCTCGCGGCGGAAGGGAGGAGTGGAAAACAGAGGGAAAGGCGGAAGAATAGGAGAAGATCGGCGCGGCAAGCGTGTTTGCGGAACGCCGGGTCCGCGATTCTGTTCCTTTGAGCGCGACGCGCGAGTGCGAAGCGCGCGACTCGTAATTATAACATTTACCCGTTTAATTTACGAGCGAGGGGACGCAAAGAACGTCGCGCGGAAGCACTCTCGATAAGGGCTCTTACGCGACGGTGCACTTTTGTCAGCCCGCTCACCCCGCCGGTACTTACGGATGACAAATTAGCGAGATAACTACTGCCGGCCGGATAATAAACGCCCAGGAACACGGTTGTACGTAACGACGACGCACGAACGTGATAATTTCGGAATAATTGCCAGCCGCAACCGTCGGCATTCATCAAACTTCAACGCGGAACGCGCGCGTATTCGTCTTCCCGACCATTCTCTCTCGCGACTAATCGTTAATATTAATTCGCGCATCGACACCGAGCATCGACCGGTTACGACGACGACGACGACGACGACGACGACGACGACGACGACGTCGCGGCGTCTCTGGCGTAAAAGGGAAAGGTTCCCTTTCCGAAAGAGCTCTCCGTTCGCCGTTCCCGCGAATCTTGTTTATCGGTTAATTCGATTGACGCGTAATTTTGAGCCGCGTCGGAGGCTTTCAAGTTAATTGAATGCCCGCGGAAAATTAATGTCGCGAGGCAGCGTCGCCGCTCCTTTCAGCGCTCGCCCTCTGTTTTCTCTCCGCCCTTTTTGCCGTCTCCTTTTGTGCGGTGCCTTCCTATCGGCGTCCCGGCTGGAATTTCCTCCGGCAGACTCGTCGAAGAAACGCCGCGACTGGAAGACGCCGCGGGAACGAGAGAAACGGGAGAAACGGCAGGCCGTGGCCAAACTCCGGGCGGAAATTTCGGTGGGAAAGTCGGGCAAAGGCCCGGTCCAACTTACTTCCCCGGAACGCGCAGCGATATATACGCGATATATAGGCGATATATACGCGAGTTCGGCTGGATCGAAAATCTCTCCGGATAGGATTAACGGCCGATGCCTCGATTTTCCACTCCGGAACGGTGCACGTAGTAGACGCGAGAGAGCGCAGGCACGTTCGATTTTACGACGAAGACCCGTGCTTCCAGCGGAACGAACGAGCTTCCGCCGGTCCGTGCCGTAGACAGTAATTGAAAATTACGACGGGGTACACGCTAGTCCCGTCCATGGTCCCGGTGAAGGATCGCCGCGAGATTTTTCTTTTACGACTCGACGTCGTCCCGGGGCCGAGTTCCGTCGCAACAGTCGCCGATCCAACGATTAACGCCTCCCTTCCTACTTCCTCTGTTTATCCACGCTGCAGCCTCTTCTTCCTCTCCGCTTTCCGATCACAGTCCCGACCGATACCCGCGACTCGCGATTAATTCCCGAGAGGTTATAAAACTGGAAATATCCACGAACGAGACGCGAGTGGATGATAATTTCGTCGCGGAAGACGAGTTTTCCCCGTCGGTCGTAAATTTCGCGAGAATCCGCGAGATTTCGGTCATACGGGCCATTTTTGGCGCGCTGCGTCGATTAATTAATCACCGGTGTGCCTTCGTGGAACATTCCTCCGTTCGCCATCTCTCTCGCTCGCTCTGCTTCCGTGACACGGTTTCCGTTTCTTTCCCCGGCGTGACGCGTCGAACCCCCCGTGGTTGCGGGCGAAATATGAAAAATCCATTTCTTCGGGCTCTAATTACTCGGGAGTGTTCATTAAAAATTGTATGGAAACGTCGGCCGGGGCATTCGCGGCAAGTGGCACTTTCCCATCGATTCGCCGGCTTTCCCGGCAAAGCGGACTAATTACAAACGGCCATTAAACGCCGCTGGCGACTCCTCTGGTTTTCGAGAGCGAAAGGAAAAATATGTCGCGATTCACTTTCTTCTCGCTCGGAGCGCGGCTGTTCAAAAGCGGACCGTCCCCTGTCGCTTTCCAGGCTCAAAGGCAAACAGTTTACAATATCGCGCAGTTACGAGGCAGAATCGCGAGAGATAGTCGCGGAAAGCAAAGGCGCGTTGCTTACGCGTTATTACGCGGCGGAAGCGGGGCAAACGGTCGAGCGAGGCCCGGGGGAGGAAAGTTTGAAAGCGTAGACTTTGACGGAGCAAAGGAGAAAAGAAGCTTGACGGTTTCCATTACAATATGCTCGCGTCGGGCCGGCGAGCGAGTCCCGCTCGCGCGAGCGCCAATACGTCGTCTTTAAAGAGCGGTGGTGCTAGCAGAGGCAGAGGCAGAGGCAGAGGCAGAGGCAGAAGCAGAAGCGAAACGAGAGTCTTGCCAACAGTTGAGTCATCAGAGAAGAGGGCCGGCCGACTCTCTCGCTATAATCGTTCCTCCGTGGATAGTAAATCCGGCCGAAAGGCCGTCTGAAATTATTACGGTTCCCAGGGCCGTGCTAACCGCTCCTCGAGCCACGCTGCCACGCGAGAGATTTACAAACTGCCAATCGTCTTAACACGCTCGACACGTGTTCCCCGCCGTGGAGACTCGCGTTATCCACCTTCCGACCACCACCGACGACGCCGCACCACGCGCCGCGTCTTTCCTCTCGGGGCATCCGCTTCTCGCCGCGGGACAAATTTTCCAAGCCGGCTCTTCACGGCGAAACGATTAAGAGAGAGGACACTCGTCTTCTTTATTTTCCAAGCACGGGCCGCGGAAGGAAGCGGAGAGACGGCGGCGGTAATAAAAGAAATCGAGCGTAATAATGGCGATTACGTCGTTACGATCGATTGCTCGGGGACACGCGACTACGCGGGCAGGGCTCGTCGGAAATCGATGTCACACGCGAGTAGTATTCTTGGCAACGATATTAGAAGCTCGACGACCGCTCGAGTCGGAAGAGAGCGAGATAGAGAAAGAGAGAGAGAGAAAGAGAAAGAGAGAGAGAGAGAGAGAGAGAGAGAGAGAGAGAGAGAGTAGACGGGGGTGGATGAAGAACGACGAGAAAACGAGCGTCGAAAGTTCGCGAGTCGTTGCTCGAAATCGGTGCCAAACACGAAACGATTTCGTTAATCGCGAATTAGTCGGTGAACAGGCGAGTTTGTCGTACGTTATCCCGGTTATAAACGCTCGGCGAAAAGCTGAAAGTTTCGCGGCCCTTCGTTTAACCCTTGCCGCCTTCCCACGACAAAGTTGCTACTCGCTTCGAATAGCTTCGGCGTGGTCCGCGCGAGTTTTCGCTCGCACGCGAAACACGCGCGCCGATTTTCCACGCGACTCGCGGTGAATCGCGTCGCGCGGCGCGGTTTCGGAGCTGGAAATGAGAATGGAAAGCAAGACTCACCGTTTGTGTTGAATCCTCAGGCCTCTGCGAGGGTGCAGCGGTATACCGTCTTTGAGCCAGTGCACCCTTGGGGGCGGGGAACCCCTCGTTCGGCATACTAGCTTCACTCTTTCTCGTAACCTCGCTATCGAGTCCCTGAGTTCGGACAACGTAACCTCCCTCACTGGAATCAGACACAATAACGCTGGTTAAAATCTCGGTGATGGTAGGGCCTCGGCCGGGAGGGAAGTCGCGGAACGGAATATTCGAAAGGCGATTAAGGGAGAAGTTGGGAACGACGAGGTGGCTCGCGTCCGTGGGAAATTTTGACGCGTAATGAATTTCGCGACGGCTAAATCTGCGCCGGTTGAAAGAGAATTCTTAAAGCGGCCACTTTCCAACTTTCCCTCCAACTACGTGTCCCGAACTTGCCGCGAAACTTCCGGCGAAATCCTACCGGAGTTTTAATAAACTTTTCGAGAACCGTACTTCTCGCCACCGAGAGGAACGACACGGGGAAGCAATACGCGTTTTAAATCGGCCGATCTCCGACGCGGCAGTTCTCACGTACGGCCGATAATTTTTTATTCGATCGCCGGAATTTCTCGATAAACCCGTCAAAAATTCCACAGCTGCGCCGCTCGGAAGAGGGCGAAAGTTGTCTGGTTCCGGCCGACGGAGGAAACGAGAAGCGGAAGGCCGTTCGAAGGGTTGTTCGAGGGGCGCGCGAGGTTCACGGGGAAGGAGAAACGGTCGTTAGCGAGGAGAAAAGGAGAGAGAGGGAGAGAGATAGAGACGGGTATTCTTTCGCGCAAAGTGGAATAGCTGGTTCGAAGGAGTCGTATAGGGTTGTGGACCACTTTTGGAACTGGATAGCCGGAACTATTGATTTCGTCGCAGCGTTGTATTTCCCTCGGAGAGAGACTATCGAGAGTCGACGTTCAAGATTATCAGGTAACAGCGACTTTGAAAGGTGATCGACTTATGGAACGATCGAGCGGGAACAACGAGCCGACGAGTTGGATTGTTCCACGGTTCGCGTCTTGCGAGCGCGGCGCGAAGAGGGATGAAGGATCGGAGGGGAAAGGCGTCGCGACGGGACGTCGCGAGACAAACGAGCTCGCCAACAGACACCCTCGAACCCCGTTGTCCATTGAGCGCGGTGGACGCTCGGTCGGGGGACTCGTCGCGTTTAATCCGATGAATCTCGTTTGCGCCGGGCACAATACGCCGCCATTACGGGCCCGTTCCTCCGGCATTCACCCCGAGCCGCGGCGAGATCAAGCGGCTGAATAATAAAAACGGCCGAGGAGCGGGCAAGGAGCGAGGGTTTCCGGCGTGTTTCGTAGGCCGCGCCGCGAAGAAACCCTTTGCCCGAGCCCGGCATTATTTCCCCGGGAAAATGTCCGACTTCTCGGTCGAACGCGACCAACACGTTCAATGAAAACGCCGTTCCATTATGCCACGGACCGAGGAGAATAATAATAACGGCGCGGCGCGGCGGCTGCCGGTTCTTTGCCTTCGTGTACCCTGTAACGACTCGTGCACACGCTTGCTTCTCGTTACCGAGGATTCTCTAATAACCGTGCAAGGAGAAAAACCGTCCTCTAGCCCCGGAGCCCCGAGGTTTCCGCCGGACGGCGAATTTAAAGGCCTCCGTTTCACTCGGGGCTTGAATTTCTGTTGTACCGATAGCTGCTGCTGCCATTTTAAATTGGGTCCGAATCAAAGCCGGGGGTTAAAGTGGGTCGGGGTGATTCTAATTTTAGATCCGCGAGCCTTTCCCTACCAGAGCTTGTCTATTGTATCGCCCAAGGAGAGTATAGAGGGTAAAAATGGATCACGGCTAGCTCTGCTTGTCCCTTTGTTACTGATCCTTTGTGATCCCATCGTACTACTTGCGAGACTTTGCTCCCTATTATCCTTTCCGGTGTACTTTTCCCTGCGAATGCTAATATACCGACGGCAGTCGCCGCGATCGGTCCAACTATTAATCAGCCGCCCATAATTCAGCCGCGTGCACGTCGCCGACCAGCCCACGGGTCGGAGGATCCTAATCGCGTCTGGAATTCCAAACGACTCCGAGAGGATAGGCCGGAACAGTCGATCGCCGCTTCCATTTCCTTTCCCGGAGTTTCCGACCTTTTTCTCCGCTCGGTTTCCCGGTGCCGCGCCGCGTCTGCTGTTTTGACTAGCGTGCTTCGCGTAATTACGGCATTCCCCCGGGAGCCGAAACGCGACGCTCGAATTATCCACGACGTTCCACGTCGCGGCGAGACCGCCTCCGGGCATTTAATACGTTTCCATCAATGTCGTCGTCGTCGTCGTCGGCGTCGCCGGGCGACGGTGTTACCCGAAACTTACCGTGCCAGCTCCCTATTCGACGCGCACGATCCTTCCGAATAGCGTCGCGTACGAATCCTACTCGCGAGCTCCGGCCTCGAGATTTGGTTAACGTTATACCGGCTGGCATGCAACCTTCTCATTTCCGTCCGAGGACCCGCTC
The DNA here is from genome assembly GCA_002201625.1 of Euglossa dilemma. Taxonomy (NCBI): domain Eukaryota; kingdom Metazoa; phylum Arthropoda; class Insecta; order Hymenoptera; family Apidae; genus Euglossa; species Euglossa dilemma. The sequence continues at coordinate 4,100,127 of NIJG01000134.1, read as the reverse complement.
CGGAGATCGGCCTCGGTAGATTTCGCCGCTCCGATCCTTCGGTAGCACCGAGAGGAGGACCTTCAGTAGTACGGGTCAACGCATCGAGACGCGTGGCTCGACCGCCATTCCAAATTCCAATCGCGTCGGTTTCGTTGCGTCCACGTGGTTTATCAATCCCTTGGCTTACCGTTTCAGATCCGATGACGCGTGGCACAGTCCACGTCGCACCGTCGAGACACGTCGAGACCCGTCGGAGAATAACACGCGACTGAGAGCGAGGGACAGCGACGGAAACGAACGACGAACTTGACCCGCGGTGTTTACGTTACGATCCACGAGCCATAACTCTCGTCCGTCCTCGATTTCCGCGTAGCGAAGGTGTTTACCTCGACCGACGCGTGGATTCCGCTCGGAAGATCTCGAGAGCGATTGCTGACCGTAAATACGTAGCCGAAAAGCGTCGGAATTTATCTCTTCTCTCTGGCCCTCTCGACCCTGCTCTTACGCTGGATCGAAACGCAGCTGCCGCAACATTTTTATTACTCCCCGACACCGCAAGCCGGTTAATAATTTCTTATCGTCGCGCAACGGCAGGTAAACACACGAAGGCGACGCTGCGTTCATTAATTATGACGCCGGCAATTTCCCGGCCGCGTCGTCTCGGCTAGCTTCGTGCTCGGGAAAAAGTGGCGTCCATCGCTGCTCCGTTTACGACGCCTGCTCGCGACGCCGAGTATTTGCATTCTCCGGGAATATTCAAAACTCGTTCGGACTCTATTACCGGACTCGTTACCGAGCCTCCGGCCAAGGAACCGCCGCTGAGCTCGGGAAAAACTACGCCCGGTCGGATCAAGTCGGCGAGATATTAATTCGGGCCAATAGCCGGAGAGTGCTTTTACACGTTCGAGCGAAAACGATGGGAAGTTAGTCGGGGCTCGGCTGAAATTCACTTCGAGGCAAGAGGATTTCGCGTCTGATTCCCGCTGGCCGGTCTATTCGTTATTAACCGGTTACGTATGTGCGCGTACGCTCGAGGAGGGTCGCGTCGGTGCGAAAAGGGACGAAGAAAGACCGATGGCCGGAGAAAGAGAGAGAGAGAGAGAGAGAGAGAGAGAGAGAGAGAAGGAGAGTCGGGGTGGAACTCGGAGAGACGGAAAACGAGGAAGAAGAGAGACGAAGCCGGGAATGGAAAGAGGCGAAAGGTGGATATTCACGGTATTCCCATGTTGCCGGAGGCCGCCGCGTGCGGTCCTCGCTGCGAAACGTCATTTAACGATTAGCCGTGCGAACTGACGGCGAAATTCAAATTTAAATGGCACTCGCGGGATCGGACTCGACCGAGTTCTCTCGGCGCCTGAATTTATGCCGGAATTGCGGCGCAATTGTCGCGGTAACAGGCTGCGAGCTGTCGATCACGAGGCCCTGTGCCGCGAAACCAAGAAGGAAAGAAAAATTGTCGCGAAAGAGGGCCGGAGCTTCTTCGTGGCCGAGCCCTAACGAGAACTGCGGGAGAAACTAGTTTCAGCCGACGACGACGACGACGACGACCCGTTGCTGGTCCTACGTCGGGAATTAAAAATGTCGGAGCGCCTGGAGACGCCGCGCTGTGCCAGGGAAATAGGATTCCAGCCAGCGTAACCGTCTTTGATCGGACCAAGATTTCATATCGAATAATATCGGACGTGTTCGAGTTTAAGAAAGACTTCTGGGACAGAAGGGACGGAGCGAGCGGTAGAGACGGAGGACGTTCTCCGGGAAGGCCGATAATATTAACATCGGACTCGATAGCTACTCGCTCCGCGATATTCCACATTCGCCGTTTCCACGCGTAACTTTCCAACGCGACGCTCGAACGGTTTGGAAAGAATTCCCGATTTCGCGATAGTCCTCGATCGAGTCGACGAGACAGCGTTCGCTCGCGCGATCCCGCGGCGGAAAGGATCGATGGAATTGGGGGAAAAAGGGAAGGAAAGCGGAGAGGCGGAAAAGAGAAAGGCGAGGCGGGATGTGACGGGCCGGTACGAGGGATGAAACATGCTGAGCGACCGGCAAAGAGAGCGGCGCGGTTGATTAATGAACGCGTCGCCGAAAGAGCAAAATAACAAATAGCGCGTTGCCAGGTTGCCCTCGGGGTGACGCGATGGCGGCGGTCGGAGCTGGCCTAGAACGGGGGTTGCGGCAGCCGCCCATGCCGCTTGCTTGATTCATAGTTCCCGCGGTGCACCGACGGCTTGTGACGAGGCGCAACCTCGTGTTAAGCACACCGCCCACTCTTCTCTCCACCCTTTCTCCACCCTCGCTCCCCCGATAATTGATTGTCTCCTGCCCTCCGAAATGTGCCGCCTACCAAATTTCCTTTCGTTTTCGCCGGCTAGCCGGCCGGAGTCGATCATTACCGCGTCCTTCCACAGAGTAACCCAGTATTTTCGCGCTGCAAATTTCCAGCCTCGTCGTTTATTTCGCTTCCCCTCGCGTACCACCGGGCTCGACTCGCGGCTCGATCGAACGCGTTATCCGATCGCGGATCCAACCGGTTTTGTCGCGGAACTCTTTGAAACGAGGATAAAGGGTTGGCTGGAAAAAGATCGCGCGCGAGATGCGGCGTTTTCGGGCCGCGTTTACCCCTCGCCCCGGCTTTATCGAACGGCTGAAATCACGGGGGTTGCACAATGGCTCGACACGTTCGAGCATCCAGCCGTCGATAGATTATGTAATTTCCGCGGCATCTTTGATTCCACGCACGTCGTTCGAAACGAGTTTGGCTGCTGGCTCGATGAGGGTCCGAGGAGGCACCGTTCCCATCGGTATCGCGGCATCATCGACAACCCAATCCCGCGTATCGCGACATCCAACGCGATATCGAACCACCTCCTCTTTCCTCCCCGTCCTAACCTCCCTGTCCTAACCGTCCTAAAAGACTCGAGCGTCGATATTCGACACGACCGCGTCGATCTCTGCGCGTTATTAAACGCTCGCATTCGTTCCAGCGCCGAGTTACGGAAAAGCGCTTTCCACGAGATTCCGACGCGACGCGAATGGAGAAAAAGCTGGCGGAGGGTAGGAATAGCGAGGGAAGGTGGACCGGTTGAAAGAGATGCCCGGAGAAGAAGAAGGCGATTCGTTTGGCCGGAGACAAAGGCGTCGAGCGAACCCGTTGCCGGGTCACTTCGTTCCCAGACAATTTTCGTAATCGACCAGCTTCCGGACCGGCCGTCATAATTCTCGATGCGCCGGAAGATTCGATATCGCGCGGTTTCACGGTGCGCTTGCTCGTCCGGCCCTTTGCGAGACGATTAATGCGGGCTCGCGTATCGCCGTCCGATGACTCCGTGCGTTTGCACCTTTGTTCGTTCTCCGGTTTGCAGACCGCCGCTGCCGCGCCGCTGCCACGCCGCCGACCGAGACCGCGCACTTCCGGTTACCCGGGCTTCGTTAGCCCGATCACCTGTGCACAGCTGATTACCGGATCGACCCTGACAAATATTTAATCGCGATCTATCGGCCGAAAAGCCAACCAGTCGGCCATTTTTCATTCGCCTCCAACGACCAGAGCAGCCTTATCGAATTAATTGGCCGCAGTCTGCCCTCCGTATCCTCCTTTTTTCTCTTTTTTTCTCCTCCTCCTCGCCCCCGGCCTCCGTCCGTCCCCGCGATCCGCTCGTTTCTCGCGTTTTTCCCGGGCCAATGCGATACGATCGCGCGACCTTTGCCGACCGCGAGATCGCGAGATCGTTAGCGGGGAAAACGAGTGGACGCCGGTGGAGAACTTGGTCGATTCGTTTCCGGTAATTCACCAACTTGCCTACCAGCCGTAAAATCCGGCCAACTTTTCCCGGCACCGCCCCGAACTCCTTCCTCGTTCGTTACTCGCCCCGCTCGTAGATATAAACGCGGGGTTGTCGCGAGCGCGCGGAACGCTCGGCGTTTCGCTTCCACGAGAAAGGCCATAACTCCACGGCCAAGAGAGAGAGGGAGAGAGAGAGAGAGAGAGAGAGAGAGAGAGAGAGAGAGNGAGAGAGAAAGAGAACGGGGACTCGATGATCGGATGCCGAACGATTAATCGACGAGCGAGAAGAATGGAGGGAAGCTCGGAAAGTTTGAAACGAGAGAAAAAACCGGAGACTGGACCGGGGGACTGGCGTCGGAAGGAGAGAAGGTGGAATTTCTTGCCGGTGTTTCCCGTTTTAATTGCCGAGCCACGCGAGTTAACGAGACGGCGCGACACCCTAGGCCTCGTCCTTATCCCCGTTCCGGTTTCCCCAGGCATCGATCAGAGGAAAGACCGTGTCGCACCAGCGTGGTGGAGTCCCCTGTGAAGCGATCCACCGTTCGTCTCGATTCTTCTCGCTTCGTTAGCAAGCCAATTCGTCCGACGCTCGACGTTTGTTCCGCTTGGCCGCGGACGGAGCTCCGGAAGACGCGAAACAAAGGGAATTAGGAGTACCGGACAGGCCGAGCCTGCGGTTTCCGGTGGCACCTCGCAAATACTGCGGTTTCCTCCGCTACGCGAGAGAACCGACGGCTCTACCCTCCTCTTCTCCCGTGTCCTCTAAAGCGACAAGCCGACCGCCATCTCGCAATTGCCACCGCGTCAACCGTTCCTCGAATTTCCCTACACCCGTAAAAGTCTCCACAGAGACCAGCGGTTTTTCTCCCCCTTCGCTTTTAACGTCTCGTCGATATCGGTTCCGGCGTTTCCCGATCGATCGATCGAAGAAGGAAGGAAACGGGATTTCGGTAAATGAATTTTAAACGCGGGCAAAGATCAGCGGGGATGATTGGGCGAATAACTGGATAGGACAAAGCGAAACACGCGATGCAGTTCCGTAAGTTAATAGCCACGATAGCGATGTTCGGAAGGGCTGACGTGACGAGAGGCGATGATTCTTCGGCGTGGAGTATTTTCGTGGGCGCCAGCATAGATACCGATAAAAATCGCGTCGCGTCCACCGTTCGTGGGAACTCGAGCGAGCAATTTTATAATAATTGAGAGAAAACACGGTTATCTGGCGGGCGATTTACGAGCGTGCGCCACCGCCGCGTTTACGGGCGTGCGACGCAAGATGAAACGGGCAGATCGCCGGCGGAAAATCGGCGCGTGTAGCGCTAGATCGAGATAAACCTCGGCATCCGGGTAGCGTTCACGGTGGAAACGAAATTACCGTTGCGCCGTTACACGTCGAAGACAGAAATTACGCGGGGGTAATTGGCATCGATTTCGCCTCGATTTCGCGTCGATTTCGCGTCGATTTCGCGTCGATTTCGCGTCGGGCGAAATTTCCTTGGCGACGAGGAAGGGAAAAAAAGATGGGGGAAAAAAGGGCAAAAATAGAGGAGGGAAAGAGAAAAAGAGGAGAAAAAATTCAATCGCTGGTGGAACAGCCGGAGTCCGGTGTATCCCTATTTTGCGTGCTCGTTGGGAAATCGACGGACTGCAGAGCCGATCGACAGGCTATCGCGCCGGCGACCCGTTTCGACTCGTTATTCGTCCAGCGTACACATCGGGGGCCGTCTCTCTGTCAAAATAAAAGAGCGCGTTGCAGGTTTTGCGGCGGGCTCGATTCATTATTTCGAAGACGGGTCCGCGCTGCATCGATTAAACGTCGCTCGACTCGCGAGATACACACCGACGCGCGCGCACACGCTCGCACACACGCCGAGCCCGGGGTTAACGTTTTTTCCATTTCATCGCCGTTGTCGATACTCGTTAACAACGACAAATCTACTTACCGAGTTAATCCGACGCGTCGTAGCGAACCGATATCAGCCGGCTCGTAATTTTACGATAATTCGTCCGCAATTTTTCATCCGGCAATTTACGAGCGTCGCTCCATCGCGCCGCGGCTATTATAAAAAGGGCGAAAAAGAAAGGGAGGAGTGGAGCTTTAGACGGGGAGAAGGAGAGAGAGACAGAGTGGGAAGGGGACGAGATCACCGGGCGGCAGTGGGCGAAAGGGGATGGAAAAAAAGAGGCGAAAAGGAAGGGTTGGGACACGGCGGTCGGAGGGCGAGGGTCGCGCATAACTGTAGCGCGACGTTCGATAAATTGCCCCCGGTTTCTTTTTACTCTGCCGCGATATTTTATTTACCGGGAAAATGTATCTGCTCGCGCGTGCCGCGGGAACCGCCGGCCGAATCGGTTTAAATCTGGCCCGAGTTCCTTTTCCCTCCTCCTCTCCCTGTTTTTTTCCCCTCCTTTTTCGCCACTCGACAATCTCGGGAATCGCAGCCCGGGATTCCTCGATTTTTTTCCCCAACACCTTCCGCGACCGCAATTTTCCCGTCGGAAATCTGCAATTTTTATCCCGCGTTATTTCGCCGCTCAAGCGATTAAATATGCCTGGAACCGCCGCGACATTTCGAAATAACCGACCTCGGCTCTCGTCCAGGTGGTTCCCGATGGTTTCCGGTGGTTCGAGGATCGTCGATGAACGAGAGACGCCGGCGATCGAGAAAAGAGTCGACGGGCAACGATAAATAAATTGTCAGGCGGAAAATGTCCAGCGACCGGGCACAACACGCGATTCGACGGAGCTTTTATATTTAGGGCGAGGGGGTCGTTGCCTTCCGTGCACCGGCGCCGAGGATGACGTTTGATAAACGCTAATTCTATCGGACAAGTAACGCGATTATCGATAATCGCGACTAGAAACGTCGTATCAATTACCGCTCGCGTTCGTAATGCCGCGCGGAGCACGGCCGCCATTAGAATATATTTGTAACGCGAATTAGTTCGTCGGCGTAACGCACGAGCGCGTCGAACACGCTGCTCCGAGCTTCTCCGTCGCCTGGCCGATCGAACAATGCCCCTCGCGCCCTCGAGGGCCGCAAGAAGATGACGTATCGCGGGATTATCGGCTTGGACCTCGTCGAAAGGCCTCGAGAGCTGGACGAAGAACGCGCGAGACAAATGAAACGCGAGTTCCGGCCGAGCAACTTTGGTCTTCCGGTCGGACTGGTCGGCTTCGCGGCCGATTGTTCGAGTCGAGTCGACCGATAGGGCCAGACTTATCGCGAACCCGAGGCAACCGAAGAATGCTTCCTCGTTTCACCGACCGAACACGCGTCGTCCGACAAGAAAGCGAATTCCACCCCGCGCGGCATTCTTTTCCAGACGGGAACCAACTCGGCTCGTTTGCACGCGATCCGGCTCCTCTTCGTCCCGGCTTATTTATCGGGACGATACCTTTCGACCAGCGCGCGCTTTCCCGTCGGACGTGCGGCGTCCGGACGCCGATCGCGCAACGAGCTCTCGTCACGGAAAATTTCGCGCCATCGTTCGAGGAATCTCTGGACGAGGGGTGCAAACGGACGGCGTCGATCGCGTTTACAGCAGGTGGCCTCACGAACCGTAGACCCACCGGCGATTTCGATTTTCCCGTCGCCGGTTTTCCACCTGGCGAAAATTGCCACGGCCCAGCGGGTTCGCGCAATCTTGCTCGGGAAAAATTGTTCCACCGTTGCATTTCCGCCTGCACCGCGCGCCGACGGAAGCGCCGGGCCCCGCGATACGCGTTTAATAAGCGAACGGATCGGGGAATTGCGGGAAAATCAATCTCCGCGCGGAAGTCGGCCCATCTGGAGGAGAGCGGAGGAGGAAGAGCAGGCCTCGTTTACGTAATTCCTCGTCCGCGGCGAAAGGGTGAGGTTCGCGGTGCGGAGGAAGGACACGGGCCAGGTCGAAAATAGAAGCGAAGGTTCCAGGAAGGGATTCGAGAGTGGCTTCCGTCTCGTGTCAATGAACAGCCGATTCGATGCAGCCGCGCGCACGACCCAGCCAGCGGCAGCGTCGCGACGCGCGCGATAACCACCGCGATAAGATCGGTTCCCTCGAGAAACGACGCGAAAAACGCGTTATCGCTGGGAACGACGTTATCGTCCCGGTGGCCGAGCCGCGCGCGATAATCGAATAAACGACGCGCGTTGCGCCGCGTCGCGCCGCGAGTCGGCGTTTCCGCCTCGCGGTGCCGCATTTTTCCCTCGGTCCGCTCAACCGAGCCACGCGGCCGAGATAATTTCGCGCGAGAGAGAGAGAGAGAGAGAGAGAGACGGCTCCGGGGACAAGGACGGCTTTCAATTTCGACGCGAGAGCCTTTGATGCCGGCGGAACTAGCTCGAGAGGAATGTTCCGCGCAGATGCGGCCCGTCCTCATCCCCCTGACGCGAAAGTTTCTCAAAAGAAGCGACGGTCATTCCGGGGAAAGTTTGGAAATACGCGTGCCGTGGAACGGCGGACAAAGCGGCGTACGTTATTTACCGGCCTCGGTCGATAGCCGGAGACGAGGTGGCCGGGAAAATTGCGCGATCCGGTCGGAAAATCGAATCCATCGAGGCATCCGGCCTCGAGAACGCGCCGCGGCGCGTGCTCGCGGCCTATAAACACTTGTCGACGGTGTAAACAACTTTCCGGTCGGTGTATTTGCCAAGAGCGGAGCGGAGTACGGCGTGGACACGGTATACGTAATTTATTGTTCCAAGGATGGTGGATCGTCTGGTCGTCGGGGACGCGACCGAGATGCTTGGTTCCGCGCCGGAACGCTTCCAGGGATCGAACCACCTCTTCCCTCTCGCTACGACTAGCTTCCGGCCAGTCCAGAGCACGCGTCGAGTTTCAAATCGAGCCCCGGGACACGTCCGCCGAAAAATTTCTCTCTTCGACCCTCTCTGGTCCGGTCCCGAGACCATTCTGACCTTTCGAGTGGCCAACGCCACCGTCCTTTTCCACCTCCGGGCTATTCTCCGGTCCGCGTCTGGTCCCGAACCCGCGCCAGACCTCCTCTGCCACCGCGATTCTTCAACTACCGCTGCAATTTTCGCCAACTCGCCTCGACGCTCCTCCGCGTCTACGGGAAGACGTCTGTGTTTATCGGGAACCGGCGACGCTAACAAACCATCGATTCGTACGGCTCTGTAATTTTATCTCGTTCCACTCGATACAGTTTTTCCCGGTTGCACGCTGCGCCTCTGCCTCGCCTCTTTCTCGCTTCGCCTTTTCGGCCTTTCTATTTCGGTTTCCCGTAGATTACAACCGGTAGCGCGGACCCGAACTATTATTAGGCGACGCTGCTCTCCCTCCTTCTAGATCGTATTATTTGTTTGACCTCGCTTTCTCGCGCGTCCCCGCGCCGCTGCTCCGACGAAAAATCTCCGCTCTTGACGGATCTCGTGCATCGGCCGGGAGCGCGGAACGGTTCCGGTTTCTGGGGCAAGTCGCAGGCGAAACAATCGCAGTTGGAACCGAGACGAGCGAGCACGTCCAGACGCTGTTATTCCGTTCTAATTCTTTCCCGTTTCGATTATCGGGCCGCGGGAGGGAGGGAGTTTCGTAAGAGCGAGAGAGGAAGGTACCCCCCGTGGTGACTGCGCCTTCGACTCTGGAGTATAAACAGCTCGTGGAATGCCATGGGGGAAGCATTAGCAAGTGTTAAGCTAAATAAACACTCCGACCGACGGGGGAACGGGGCTGCGTTTATAATGGTAACGAGTGCCGGCTATAGGATGACGCCTCGAGTGTCTCGTCACCGAATTCCTCCGTCGCTGCTTTCCCGTCCTCGCTACCCAACGGAACGGAACGGAACGGAACGGAACGGAACGGAACGAAACGGAACGGAAACGAATAATTCGGCCCGGTCGTTCTCGCGGCCGAGTGATTAAATCGGAGAGCAAGTTTGCCAATGGGACGCGCGATCGGGACGCGTCTTTTGTCCGCGACGCAGCCATCTCCGCGCCGCGCGTCTCCGCGAATTACACGCTATCCTCGCGGACTGTTACTTATTACGTTACGCGGCTGCCGGGCTTCTTTCCCGTGGCTTCTTTGTCGTTCCTCGTAACCTCGTTTGCCACGAATTAATCTCGACATCGGCTCCGGGCCATCCGGCCCGTTGCACGTCGAGTTCCCGAGAACCGCACGGGACGTGGAAGCTTTTACGCGGAAGAATCCACGCGGAGGGAAACTCTTTCGTACACGGCCACCGTCTACTAACGAACTTTCTCCTCGTCTCTTCCCTCGGCTTATCATTTGCCCTCTCGGGCCCGGGGCTCTGGTCGAACTCGGAACGCGGGATTAGCGGGCGTTTTCCACGAGCCTCGGTCGCCTGGTACACGGTGTCCCGGGATTTGGTCGGACGCGAGCGGCCGCATTGCCAGAACAGTCGCGTAAACGAGGCTCGGGGTAAACAGGAACACGAAGTTCGGACGTCGATCGTTTGGTCGACGCTGCTCGAGATTAGCCGAGCGACGGTGTTAATGCGCGCGGCCATTAAGCGCGTACAAGTAAACGGAGGGACGCGAAGCGGCGACGGTGTCGAGCGTTCCAGAGCTTCCGCGGCCGAATTATCGGGAATTCCGCGTGCGTATCCTCGCGAGGGTTTTTTTCGATAAGGATATCGGAGGACGTTGCCGGTGGTGGATGAGGAAACAGACGCGAGAGAGGACATGAGAGTTTCTTAGCACGTTCGTCGCGCTCGGAGGCCGGCCGCGACGGAGCGTGTACCGGGGAAATTAGTCGGTGCACGTGATTACCCGCGGAGGCACGCAGTCCGCCGGGAGAAACCACCCCGGGGGTGGGAGGAAGAGACACGATCGGGTGGAAAACGCGCGGCTACGCGATAAGGGTTGGTTCCTCGGGTAAACGGAGAAACGTTGCGTCGTTAGAGCGCGATCGCGCTGGACGCGGAGATAACGAAGAATCGTTCGCGTATATTCGCGGCAGTGCTCGGGCCTGGAGTGCGCGTGCAGCTCTGCGGTGTCACGGGCAGCGGCGGTAGATAGCGGGAGAGCGAGGAGAAAGAGAGAGAGAGTGGTGAAATGAATCGGGGGAGAGAATGGTCGGTCGCGAGGAGACAACCGCCGCGAATCGATGCGTGAATCTCGGGCGATCAAAGGCCGCGGTTCCGTTCCGCCTTGGGTTCCTTTGTGCGCCGCTCCAGTCGCCAACAACCACGCAAAGTGCACTCGGCTAAAGTGGACGCGGATGGCCGGTCGAGACGGAATTAACGAGCCAGAATCCGTGAAGTTCCCTCAACGGCTCTGTCGCGCTACGCACCGATTTCCACCGATTTCCACCCAACTTTCCCTTCCAGCCGGCGCGCCGCTTTTCCGCCGGTTTTTCCCCCGACCTCTGCCTTTTACGCGGACCTTGCCTTCCCTCCCGGAACCCGGCGAACGCGAAAACTGGGTCGAACGGGTGTTGAGAATGATGGAAAAACTGGGCCGCTTCCACGTCGCGGAATTTACACGGTAATTTTTTTCCGCGTAGCGGAACGCTAGATCGATCGCGAGTGCGTTTGCGTTTCACCAGAAGCAAGACAACGAGCTTGAGGGAGAGAAAGAGAGAGAGTGGGAGAAAGATCGCTCGGAATCTCTCTCGACTCGCGATTAATTAGAGACGACCGGTCTACATTTTTCCTTTTAGCGAACACTTTTAATCATCCAGACGATTTCGAGGTCTCTCTTGCCAGCTGTGATCCATCTCTCCGATCCTTTGCCGATCGTTCGCGATATTTAATGGAATTTCGTCCCGAAATGACATCCCCTGTCCGAATTTCAGAGAGAAAATCACGTTTCCGGATCGAACGGTTCGTTGCTGCGAATTCGAGCCACCGAACGATAACTCGTGAAAATATTTTTCCACTTTAAATATTCGGCGGAACGCGGCTCTTCCAGAGAGCGTCCTCGGCTCGACAGAGGGGCCGTGTGTCGGGCAAGTAGAAAAGGCCCGGCTATGATCAGACGCGCGGCCCCACCGCTTCCATCGAATATCCATCGAATATCCATCGAATATCCATCGAAAATCCATCGATTCTCCTCGTTTCCGTGACAATTGCCTCGCGACCAGGCCGAGCGATAATTTCATCGAACCGCGACAGAGAGAAACTCCGTTTCTCTTTTAACACCGCGACGATTCGGTCGTTTTAAACGCGGAACGAAGAAATTCGCGGCGAAATAGAACGTTCGATCCTGTCTGAGGTTTAACGCGGTTTCTCGGGGATATTATTTACCGTCGCGAGGGGGAGTTAGAGGGGGAATTAGAGGGAGAATTAGAGGGTAAAGTATCGGAGAGAAGAATTGGCGAAAGTATCCGGGAGTATATAAGGGAAAGAGGGTTTTCAATGGCGAAACCTTTGCCGATTCGTCGCGGAGGATGGAGGCTAATGGTACTCGAGGCAGAAAACGTTACACGGCACCGCATTTACTTAGAGGGCTACTTGCGCGACTGTACTCGACCCCTTAAATCGCGACAGGCCTGTAATAAAGCGATACTCGGAAGGGTCGCGACGTGCTCGCGCGTGAATGCGCGTAAGTAGCTTATAAAAGTTCAAAGTCTCGCTTTCATCGAACTTGCGCGCCTGTGTTCCCGCGTTTATCCAGCCGAGTTTTACCTCGCAGACGAGAAGAAAGTCTGGTCGGAGTAAATATTTACGGCGAGAACCGAGCGACCGTGCGCCTCCGGCTTTCGAATACGTTTACCGGAACGACAGAAATTTGTCGAGCCTGGCCGCTTTGGAAAACGCCACGATTAGCGACGAACGAGTCGCGATCGAGTTTCACGGCCACTCGAGTTCTCGAGTTTGCACCGCGACGTTTCTCGCGACAGTGTTCCCGCTTTGTCGAGGGCCCAGCGCCGAGAGAGCGCCGAGAGAGCCGGAGAACCGAGTGCCTTGCCTGCCTGCCTGCCTGCCTGCCTCTGCCTGCCTGCCTGCCTGCCGCTAAGGTATTTCTAATTTAAACGTAGCCGAGCAAAGAATAGGAAAAGACGCGACGCGCGTTACCAGCTTTAAGGCCGCGCTCACACCGACCAACGAGAACGCGCTGGGCGGAGAAAGAGAGAGAGAGAGAGAGAGAGAAAGTCTCTCGGACACGTCGAAAGAAAGGACTCTACCGAGCGATCCGCCGCAACAAGAAACCCTTGAGCGTAACCCCTTTCTCTCTCTCTCTCTCTCTCTCTCTCTCTTCGACCCTTCGTTTCTTTCTCTCTCGTCTCGAAACCGCGCGCACTTTTAGCGCCTCGAATTAGATTTCTTCCATCGGTAACCGAGGGTCGACGATCTCCACCCAATCTTCCCTCCTCTCCGATTCCGCTCAGACACTCGGCTCCGACTCGACTTCGACCCGGGAACGATCGAGCGGGCCGGAAAATCGAGATAGGCGTCGCAATTCGATCCGTGGGAAATGGTTAGCGCGCGAGAACAACGGATACCCTCGCGAGATAACCGCGTGGATCTTTGCTCTCGGAGGTGGAGCGTTGTGGGTCGCGCGGAACGGCTATTACAATTTCAAAAACGCACCCTTATCGGGTACGGAGACTTATCCCGTGGAATAAATTTCTCGCCCTCTGGCAAGCGACCCGGGGAATCCCATTCTTCTCGATTCCCCGTCGATCCGCCGTCGTACGAATATCTCCGCAGATTTCGGGACGGAAACGCGAGCCGGATCGCTCCGGGCTAAAGTAGATTTTTCCAGGCGTCGTCGCCGGAACAGCCGCGAATCTCCGCTAGCCTAACCCGACATTCTCCTCTCGACGAGACGAGACGAGATAACGTCTCGCTGCTCGCCTCGCGGAGAAATATCGATACGCGGCCGTCGACGCCGACGCCGATGTCGATGCCGATGCCGCTCGGCTAAAAGCTCTTGGAAATCAGCGGTTGAATCGAGGGCAAATTACATTTCCGCGGTATTCATCGAACAGAAAGGGGAGGAAGATGGGAATGAAAGGAGTTCCTGTTTGTCTTCTTCTCCACCGCGATCGGATATCGCGGCGGTGGTGGTCCTGGCGCCGGGTATCAGCCCAACGAGCATCGATATTACCCTCGTATCGGCGAGCATCGGCCTTAATACCGTCCTCTGGCTTTTCGTTATTCCCTCGGAACATGGTTCTCCGTGGAATAAGGAGAAGACGCCGTGGAGAGGCGAAGGAGGTGGCGAAATGTTTGGGAAATTGGATCGAACGGAACGCGTGGAGGAGAGATCGCGGAGGCGTCGCGACGCGGCGGATTCGCGGTAATCGATCACGGGACAAAGTCCCGGGGTGGGTCGGAGTCGTGGCGACGGGCCGGCTCGGGGGAGTTGCGAAGTTGCGAGACGCGTCCGGATTCCGTGACACGGGAAACTCCGTCGTTACGTCGCGGCGAAATCCGTGTCGAATTCCTCGCCGCTCCGCGGAGAATTGGCGATCGAAATTGGCTCTGGTCGGTGGACATGGCGAGTATCGCGGAAGAGAGAGAGAGAGAGAGAGAGCGTGTACGAGGTTGGCTCGTCGTTGTCGCGGAAACAGGGTGGCGTTATTGCGCGAAGAGCGTGAGAGCAGGCAGGTAAGAGGCGTTTGCTACGCGTTAGGCCGCTCGTGCGGAAGTAACGCTTTAACGCCGGCGACTGGGAGAGACGCGTTCGACCTTGGACGGGAAACAATACGGTGGCGAACGCTTTGGCGAAACGCGGCGGAGGCACCGGGAAGAATAGGAGGGTGTGCTCTGCTCGAGCGGCGGATCGCGTTTCCTACGCCGGCGGCAGTTTCAATTCGAGCGGGTGAAAGGAGAGTTTACGCGGCGGGACGAGACCGCGAGAAGCTACGAGCGCGTGTTGGCGCGGGCTGGCTTACGCGTGAGAAGCAGCAGCCGGTGTTTGTACGAGAGGCGTGCGGGAACTCGAGCGAGAACGCGTATCGTTATTACGGATGCTCGTCATGGTAATTTCTTATCGTCGCGCGCCACGAGTAAAGGGGTTGTTTCGGGGAAAATTGCTTCACGGCTCGCTGTTCGCTGATTACCCTTCGAACGGGCCGCGACGTGCGACTCTGGATCCGCGGCGCGGCCAGAGATCGGAGGAGCGTCTGGCTGGAGGAATTAGGAGAAGAGGAGGAAGAAGAAGAGGGCCGGAAAGAGGGAAGCCGCGCGCAGGCGGTCTAGGTTTCCCTAACGCGAAGTGGCACCCTCTAAACTGGAAAACGCAAAAGAGGTGCCGGGGAGAAAAGGCCGGAGAGGAGAGGAGAGAAGATGCGGTGGCAAGAAGCAGACGCGGCAGAGGAGGGTAGGGAGAAGAAGAAGGCGGAGGCGGAGGAGCGAGTGTTTGCCTAGCCGGAGCACGAACCCCGTAAATAGAATCCCATTAAAGCCTTGACGCGTTGCCGCTCGTCCTCTTCTCGTACAGATATACGAGAATGTACGTGCACCGGTACACGAGGAGAAGTGGCGCCGGTGTGGATGTTAGGCACCTGCAGAGAGAGTCAGAGAGAGAGAGAGAGAGAGAGTGAAAGCGGGGGTGGGGTGCGGACCGATGGGAGGAACATCGTGGCCGAATAATGCCAGGACCCGACCGAATCGAGAGTGCCGTGAAAAGCGGAGAATCCTGTACTCGGCCGATCCCTCTTTCTCTCTCTCTCTCTCTCTCTCTCTCTCTCTCTTTCCGGCCTCTCCTCTCTTTTCTCCCCCGGTTCCTTTAAATTACCGACTACGATAACCGGAGAATTCTAATCGTTTAACCGCTTACGAATTCCATAAGCTCGATTCTACGCTCTTTCTTCGCCGAGTTGGTACGCGGAATACCGAAGCGGAGGAAAAGTCGAAGAAATCTCGCGCATCCCTCCGGAACCCCGGCTCTCCCTCTCGCTTTCTTCCCTTTTCTTTCCCTTTTCTTTCCCTTTCCTCGCCGTTCGCCTATTTATCTCTTCAGACCCTCGATTTTCCACTACACATCAATTTCTCCTTTCAATCCGTCACTCGCCGTTCCTATTTGTTTAGCGATCTGTTCCTCGTATTTCTCCTCCTTCTCGACCCTTTTACCCGACGGATTCCTCGGCCAATGCGATCCTCTCTCTCTCTCTCTCTCTCTCTCTCTCTCTCTCTCTCTCT
>NIJG01000134.1:4039050-4051660 GCA_002201625.1 Euglossa dilemma | reverse complement strand
AGCCGTCGGGGGTCGGACGAACAGGTGGATAGATACGGATTGCCGGAGGAACCGAGGAAAGAACCGACGAATCGGATAACGCCGCGCGGCGATTTATTTGACGGCCGCGCTTCCTCCGGGAATTTGCGTCGCGAGATTAAACGAATAGCCGGTCGGGCTCGAGGACCACGAGCTTTTCCACGGCGTCTTGGCACTCGGGGTATCGCCGATCGGCATCGCGGCGATCTCGCGCGTGCCCGGCCACCTGTGGTAGGGGCGTCGCGGCGCGCGTCCTCGCGGTAACGAAGGCGGAGCGAGGATCAAAGGGTAGGCCGGGCTAGGCGAAGCTGGAAAAAGTATCGCCGGGCATTTTGGGGAATTAATATCGCACGGGTACCGCGGTCTCTGCCGCGGAGCAACCGTAATGGAGATAAACGGCTAGAGACGTATTGCGAGCAACGGGTAAAAAGCGGCGCGGAGCCGGCCGATATAAGCGCGTTGGGAAAGGAAAAAACGAGGGAATAGAATGATACATAAATTTCGATGAAGCTCGTAAATCTCCCGCGGAACTCCTTAAACGTTTGATTAACGTCCTTCCATTTGCGGGAGGAAAAACACGCGAGCATTAATTTCTGGCCGGCACCCGGCGCGGTATCGTTTCCGGGGAAGCGAGCCAATCCTAGGCCGCGGCCCCAGTCGATCGGTTAAATACCCGTAAAGAAAGCGACGCGTCTCCGGCGACGAGGCCGCGGTAAATTGAACGAGCGTGGCGCCATGCGACCAGTGCCGAGGGAACACTCGATCCGCGTTGCGTCGAATAACCGGAACGACACGGATCGGAAATACGCCGGCGAGTGTCTCGCTAACGAAATCACTCGCGCGGTTACCGTAAATGACGCGTCGGAACTGGCCGCGGTCGGTCCACCGAGCTCTTCGTGCCACTTTGTTGGCTCTGGCCGTTACCGCGAGCGGCCAAGGTAGCCCGGTGTAAGAACGTTTAAGAGGCTTGGCTTTATCTCCGAGAGTCGATCGATGGGCCTCATTGAGCGCGTAAACTCGCGGAAATTCGCGGAAATTAGCACGACGGGAACGATCCCGTGTTTATCCTCGAGGAGTACTCTTTCGCTACCCTCGGCTGGCGGAGCGAGAGGCGAAGAGCACGAGACGGTGCAACAGCGGAAGCGACGCGAGCCGTCGTCGAGGTTTAAAAGTTCCGACGACCAACTTCGGCCGGAAGATCAAACTCGTGTTAAAGGTTTATCGTATCGGCTTGTCCCGTCTGCTCCCTGTTTTCCACGCCTGCTCGAGGTGTTCGTCCGCGAAACTGCCGAGTTACGGACTCGACAAACCGTTCGATTTACTTTGCCGGCGGTGGCCTGCTCCGTCGCACGCTTCTCTCCGAGCTCGTTCGATTCTTCCTGATTATCGCGGCCAAACTTTCCGCCACGCGAGTCCAACCAAGCGTTATTAAACCAAAGTTGCGTCCTTCCGCTCACCGACCGGCCTTTTCGCGAGCCGTAGAACGAGGTGGACGACGAGGCGGAGGACGAGGCGGAGGACGAGGGAAGAAACGGATCAGCCGCGAAAAGTTTCGCCTGGTCGACCGAGGAAAACGCGACCTATCGATTCGCGACCGGTCGGTCGGCGAGTTCCGCGAGACGACCGTGAACCCGGGGACAATATTTCCAGCGCGATATCGCATCGCGGCGACGCCATCGCGAACGGTGCTTCGATCCGGTTAAAACTTTAATAACGAATTAACGACCGCGAGCGACGTGGCCCGAAATAATAGAGCGGAACAGCCCTGTGACGGAGCGGAGCGGAGAGGAGAGGAGAGGCGAAATGCCGAGGGAACGAGGTGTGAATGACGGTTAAAAATAACTTTAATTAATGCTGGCCCTGTTTTCCTCGCCGATCGGCTTGTTTTGTGCCCTCGAGTGCGTCGATCGAGCCACTCGTTACGTATTTTAATTAATTAAAATCGCGAAAAGCCACCCCGTCCGACTCCGCTGTCTGAGCCCTTTCACGCGATCCGCTCGATCGAACGGCGATCGGTCCGCGCCTATCGGACCAATTCCACGAGCGCAACCTCTCCGCGAGTTCGCGCTTTATTAAAACGATCAAGGTCGGTCGGACGGCAGGGACGCGTCGCGGCGGCGCGTATCGCTCCGACTCGTCTGCTTCCGACGGTTCGTTAGACCCGGCGGTGAACGAGAGAACGAAGGAGAGAAACGGGGAGGAAGTAGGTATCGGGCGGTGGTCGATGGAACGAGTTGACCCTAATTCCCGCTGACGAAATTAAATCCCGCCCAACCACTCGATGACACTTTGAAGAAGCAATTAGCGAGTACCGGCTGGATCGCGCCGCGTTCCCTTTGACGCGGGAGCAGCCGCGTGCGCGTAACGCGATTCGATCGAAGAAACCTCGAGCGATTCGCCGAGCGATTCGCCGAGCGATCCGCGACCTCGCGAATCCAGGCCGGTGGCCGAATTATGGGACGATGTCATTAGAGAAACAAAGTATAAAGAGCACGAGAAGCTCGTTAAAGCACGTGTTCCGTTCGTGCCGTTTCCCTTTGCCCGAGATCACGCAGATTCAGCGAGAAACTCGCGTGTCTGCACGCCAGAAGGGATCGCGCGACACGGCGAGGGATTCGTCTTGGCAGAGCTGGCAGCACGAGTACTGGTTTCGGGGCGGAACGAGAACGGGAACGGTTTGCCATGGCGGAGGGTGGTCGGATCGGTCGGGCAACTCGGGCAGGGGGTAGCGGAAAAGGATGGCTCGCGGGAGGACGGGTAAGCCCGTGGTTCATTAAAATGCGGTAACCCAGGGAATCGTCGGTAATTGAATCGGCGGGTGTCTGTTCGACGACGTTCGTTCAACTACGAACTAACTTTTCCCTCAAGTTTGACCGCCGAACGGCGTGTCGATCCGGAAGTCTGTCGCGCGGAAACTCGGCGACGCGCTCGACCGTGCGTCGTTTCCGTCGATCCTCGAGATTGGAATTCGAAACTTGAGTCGGCCCTCGGTTTCCGCGCGACGGACCACGCGGGAAACCTCGTCGAGCGTCGCCCGATCCACCGACATCGGCTGGCGTCGATAATTTTCCCCCGGATTCGTTTCCCGTCGCCGCTAAAGGGTAGAAAACCGTTCGAATTCGCCGCGAGTCGCGCGGCGCCGGGGCGAGGGTTAATAATACGATTCGCAACGTCGTCAAAGGTAACCCATTTCCAGGGGACGCGGGGCGTCGTCGGTGCGCCGCAAGTGGGCCGGAGCGCGAGACACGCAACGCTCCGAGCAGGCCTTTCGTCGCGAGTCGAGAAGAGAATAAAGCGGCGGAGCGAAACGGGCCAAAGTTCTCTAACGAAATTAAAAGGGCCGCGTTTAACGATACGCGAGAACGTGCATTTGTTCTTTCGACGCGTCCGCGAGCAGCCGGGAAACGTAATTTCGATCGCGTGCCGCTCGGCCGGGGAAAAATATCGCGCCGCTTCGATGAATCGGCGAGTTCCGTTGCGAGCCAACGACGTTCCTCGTTTACGACGAGCAATAAAGATAGCCAAAGATACGAACTAATCTTTCGAGCAGCCATCCTGCTGGATGCAGTGGCTGTTAAGGGTTAAATCGCTTCCGTGAGTGCCGGAGAAATGTCGTTTCGAGATCGAGTATATGGTTACGTACGAGCGACGAGTACCCTCTTAGGCGCCGCTAAAGCTGGCGAATATTCATGAACCCACTCGCAGCTATGAGAATCCGTGCAACTGTTTCCAGGTCAATATTTGATACCTTGCGAGTCGAGCGCTTTGACCGTGAAAAAAATCCTCCTCCTTCTTTTCTTTCCCATATTTCTCCGCGCCTTTGTCTCTCCGCGTTTCGTCGACGAATCGTCCACGAGTTTCTCTTACGTTTCGCGCGGGGAAAAGACGCGCGATAATCCGGAGGACGAGAAAAGTCCGAGAACGGTCGGATCACCGATAACGTGGCGATCGAGATTCACTCGACGCAGTTGAAAGGTAAAACTTCGGTTCCGCGTGGAAAGTTCGAAGGCGCATAATAATTGAAACTGGCGCGAACTAAGAAGTATCTCTGGACCGCGGAACTTGTCTCGGTCGCTTGCATATTCATGCTCGTCGAGTCGTTACGAGTTCGGGCAACGTTTCCGCGGCGGTTACCGGGCGGATTTAATTAAAAGAGGGGAAAGGCAGGCGAAAAAGCGTAACGCGTGATCGAGGCGGCCGCGTCGGAACCGTTCCGACGACACTTCGGCTACGCGTATCCGCTACGCGAGATTCCATAACCACCGCCACATTCTCCGATAATTCCCGCTTTTCCGAATTAACAAACAGCCGCGGAACTTGTTGAAACTTTAACGAGCACGCCGTTTGTTCCGCCACGGAAGCCAGGCTTTTGATTTCCGCCGTACAACGCGGCTCTCCTCTCCTCTCCACTCCTCTTCGGTTCCTAGCGAGCCACGATCGAGAATCCGCGAGGAAAATCGGTCGATCGAGACAGGCCAAGCGTTACAATTCCGGGCGAGCAGCGAAATTCCAGACACGTCGATGACTCGCGCGTTCTCCGCACTTCATATAATTCCGAATAATTTATGCCGCGACTAATTAATCGATGCATCGCCACGCAGCGTCCATTCGTCAAGGTTTTCGACGAAATTTCGCCTGGGAATTATGAATTCCGCTGCACTCCGGGGACAGAAACGAGATCTAACGAGTTCCAATCCCAGTTGGAAATTTCAATTCGATCTTTACCACCCGGCTGAGCCTCGCGGTACGTACGTGCTACACGCTCTCTCGCCGTCTCTCCAAGCCGCGCGTAGGAATTTCTCGGTAAATTCCGCGGCTGGGTTTTTCTTCCACCTCGTGACTCGTCTCCGTGACGTACGAGCAGCAACAACGACTACGAATAGGAAGAAGAAGGAGGAGAAGGAGAAGGGGAGGTCGGCCGAGTGGCGGCTCGCCTCGCGAAGGGCGGTTTATTTTGAAAATGATTTCAGCGGGCGGTTTAAGCCCGCATTGATTTACACGCGGCGGCGGCGGCGGAGGAAGGAAGGCGTATCGGCTGCGATTTGTGGCCCGTTACCCTCTCGTCTCCTGCTACTTTTTCCCCGCTGCATCGCCGCGAATAAAGCGCGTTCGCCGCGACGGAGGAGAGCGACGAGCGAGCGTGGAATAACAAACACCGATAACGTAACTCCGTTCCGCGAGTCGGCGGATCCTCTCCGACGCCGACGCCGACGCCGACGCCGACGCCGTCGGAGCGTCTCCGTTGGTCTGGCTCGCGTCGGGATCGCGATAACCGTTGACACGGTTATACGTACGCGGTGTCGGTTCTAACGCGGCCGGCGCTGGCCAGAGCAAACGAACAATTAGACGGAAACCAGAGCCGTACGGAATCCCTGATTATATTCAAATTCGTTCGTCCGCCGGGACCGTGCTGGAAAGTGACCCAGTAACGTCCGCCAATTGCTCGTAACAGGCCGCGAATTAACCCCGGCTAATTGCCACTAATTCCGTTAATTGCGCCTTAGGCGATCGGACCAACTTTTCGCGCCGACTCGCCGGCTCCACGCTTCGATTTCCCCTCTTTTGCAACTTGCCCGCGACTCGCCCAACTTCACTCCACCCCCTTCGTCCCCGATCACCCCCGACCCGCTAATTCCGACGTTCCAGGCTTCGTTTGTAAGAACGTGCCCGCGACCGGGTGGTTTTTGCGACCGACGGTGGTAGCCGGATAACGGCGGCGCGACTCGCGCGTGTTTCGCGACAAAAATACGACAACGTTCCGGATGAAGTTTCGCCGACGGATAAACGGCGCTTTCGGTGAATTATGCGGAAAGTTTGCTCGCGTTTCCATTACATCGCCATGTCCGAGGCGGGCGTTTTATCGGTTTAATAAAAGAACAACGACGTTCATCGCGATATATCGTCCGAATTGTTCGTCTGCCGCGGACTCCGCGGTGGCTACGTAAAACGGCCGTTCAAAGGGTTTACGGACTCTTTCCCCTCCTCTCTCTCCTCCCCGAGGATCCTCTTAAATTTAATTACAGCCCGACGATAACGGGGAGACGCGATATCGGAAGAAGTACGGAGCGGCAGTAAAGTAAAGACGCGGCACGCGGAACCGTGGCTGCGGTGGTTACGAGGGTAATACCGGATTTAACGCGAGTCGCCGGGTCCGACGTCGAGACGCCTTAGCCGCGAGACGCGCGAAAGAGACGGGGAGAGCTCGGGGGAATTTCGAAATTTCCACGATACGCGACCGTGAACCGAAGGAACGGGTTCGCCTGGCGCGCCGCTACACCTGTCCGCCCACATAGCGGGTTATATCACTTGGTCCGCGAAACTCTCGTCTCGCCGGGGAGGGGAGCAGGTAGGCGCCGATGCCGCGAAACTCGCTCGACCGCTTTAACCCCTTCGGCTTTTGTCTGCTCGGAGAGTTTTCGCCGACGAGGCAGAGCGGCAGGATCGTGTAGGGGAAATTTCGAGCGCTGCCTCGGCTACGTCTCCCTAGGCGCGGCCGCTTAAAAATGCAAGGATACGTAGGTGGATGCGTCGTTGGAAATTTATTCAAGCGTATGTTGACACGCGAGGAGAGGAGGAGGTCGGTCCAGGGGAACGAAGGGAATACGGCGCGCGACGGCCACGTATCCGGAGTCGCATTACGGAACGCGGGCACGTAAGGAAGAGAACGGAACCGAGGAAAAGTATGTTTCCATGGCCGGTTTCCCGTTCGTGCGAGTAAATAAATAAGTAAAGTATGGTCATCCGGGTAGGCACGTACCGACGTACCGTAGTCGAAAGGTATCCGACGTGCGGGAAGAAAGGAAGGGAAAGAGGAAAGGAGAAGAGAGACGTGTGGCGCGATGGGCTGCGTGCGTTTCCTCGGAGACACGCGAACGCCCCGTCGTAAAATCGCGCGTACCCTTTATCTCGAGCGCATGACTCGGTTCCCCCGGCTGGTCCGAGCGTGCCTCCGCTCCCCTTCGGGATATACGCGAACAATCGGGTAGAAACGCGGGGAACGCGGTGAGTAACGGCTCACTTTTATTCCGCTCGATAAATTAGAAGCGACGGATGAAGACCTGCCGTGACGAACCTACGCCGGTTCGCTCTAAGCCGATCTAATTTGCCGATTAATCAAAACCCATGACGGACGCCGTTGCTGCCTACGCGCTAACTTTCTAACGATTCCAACTGGAGCGGCAGACACGGAGACGAGCATCGGGAAAAACAGGCCGAGCCTAATTGCCCGCGATTCCCCGTGGGAGACTGCCGCAGATGTCGCGCACTCCTCCGCTTCTCCTCCGCGTCTCCTCCGCTTCTCCTTCTTCCTTTTTAATTCCTCCGATCCCGAGTCCCGCGAACGCTAGTGTCCGCGCGCGGCTGGCAGCTGTCGAACTTGGAAAAGTCCGCATCGAAGCGGCATCGCGACGGATCGGTTCTTTCCGCTGCCGCGCGGACAGAAATTTTTGTTCTAAGAGAAGTAGGAGGAGATGGAAGAAGCGCGTTGGTTTCGGCTCGGCCAAGGTGGAAAAACTCGCGGCGGTTATGGAGCCGGTCCGAAACAAAGTTAAAGGGCTGTTGTTCGGCGCGCTATCGTAGGATTTTATTGCACGGTGCTTTGCCCGCTCGTATACGAGCTAGCATAGATAGCAGCTGCTCCGTCACTTGGAAGTTTCCGCACGCTTCGGAGGCCAAGCTCAACGACACACCCACTTTCCACCGTCGAGTATTTCATTACGTAATAAATCGACGATTCCCGCTCACCAGGGATGAAACGTGGCCCCCACCCTCCCTCCCTCCCTCGCCGCTTCCGCCAAGAACTCCGAAACGTCCGCTCGTAAAGCCCCCTCCGCGATGCGCCGTTTCAATGCGAAAAAATGTAAACCGTGGAGTGCGTTTAATCAACCTTTCACCTCCACCCTGTTTACGGATGCGCCCTTAACCGAGAAGCGAGGGACGAGCTAGTCGGCAGCAGCGATTCCGCGCGCTAAGAAAGAAGAAGGAGAAGAAGAAGAAGAGGAAAGGGAAGAATGGCACGTCGTCATTCCCAGGAGCGTTAGAATTAAGCCGCTCGAGGAATGCTCCGTTCTAAGAGAGAGAGAGAAAGGNGCGGAGTTCCTGACGCCGCCTCTGTCCGTGTCTTTTTCGCAAACCGCCCCTCGGCCCCGGCACCCGCCGCGATACCATGCGTTTAGCATTAAAATTCATGGAATAATAATGCGGCGGTCGATCGTAAATACCGGCCGTATCCTTCTTATTCGGTTGGCTCGCGATACGGAAAGAAGTCCGCCGGTCTCTCGGACTAGCCCGCGATCCAACGGACGCGAGCTGCCCGAATTCCAATCGACCTTCTCCTTCGCCCGCTCCAATCCTCTTCATTCCGATGCTCCTCTTTGTCATTAACGCGCCGCCGCTTCCGGGACCCGGCCGCTGCGCCAGACGTCGCGACGCCCGCGCGATATCGTCGCGAGAAAATATTACTCGAGAGGCGAGACCGGTGGCGAGAAGGGAGAGGAGCAGGGAGAGGCGGAGGGAGAGAGGCGAGGAAAGGAGCAGGAGGAAAGACGATTATTCCTCGGGTCTTGATTTAAGCGACCGAGGGATGACGCGAAGAGAATGTAACGACAATTTGAATTTAGATTTCGAATTAAGAGGATGATGAGGCGTCGCGCCGGGGCTGCGGAATATTTACCGAAATTCTAATGCGAGATTCGCGCGGCTGCAGCCGGCTCTCGCCGCGGCAAGAAAAATATTTAAATTGCGAGAAAGCGGCCCGGAGTCTGTTCCGCGCATTAAAGTTACTTCAAAATATCACGGCCAACGAGCCGGAGAAACGCGCGCGCGACGTTAACGCGTTCCTCGTCAACCCCTCCCCCGGCTGTTTCCACCCCGAGAGGAACGGCGACTCGTCCGCTGCCTGCTCGCGGAGGGTTTAAAAAAGAAAGGATCGCCGGTGGCTAGATGGAGAAATCGGAGAATCGCGGGTTACAACGGCGACGCGCGGTTCCCATAATTGCGAGTTACACCGCGTGCCCAAACATTCCCGATTGCCAGCGACGCGATCGCGTCCCGATCGGATTATCTCCCCCTCGATCGGTTCCCGGGCTCGCGGGATTATCCCTAACAAAGCCATCCTCGAGGACGATGAGCAGTCTCTCCCTTCTGGCCGGGCGACGCCGCCACTCGGCGGCGAGGATCCCAGGCGCGCCAAGCGGAACGCGACCAATCGAAGCGAAACTGCGGAAGTTTCCAGGCTCGCCGGGATACATCCGCGCGGAGTTACATATCTACGAGGACGAGGACGAGGAGGAGGAGGAGGAGGAGGACGAGGACAGACACATATGCACGCACACACACACACGATGGGACGCACACGTTTGGAAGCCGGTCGATGGATTCGGCACACGATCTGCGACTGGCAGGACGCGTTCGTGCCGTGAATGGAAGAATGCGGCCCCGCGAAGTAGAGTGGGGACAGGTGGAAGAAACGCGAAACGGAAGGCGAAGGGGGTGGCTCGGGCCGGGAGAGAGGGTTATATTGGGTGTATTGGATTGAGTATTCCATATTTTCCGCGCTCGGCCAACCGGAAGATGGAGCTCGTCCGACCGGAGGAGGAGGAGGTGGTCGGGGGAGCGGCGAAAGGGTAGGTCGACCGGTGGTCGGACTTGGACCCGCGTTTGATTGAAATCGAGTTAGCCAATAAGCAAGGAACAGATAGCAGCGAATTATAGCTGCCCCGGACAGTGAGCTACGATGTTGCGGTCAACGTTTGAGGTTAATTGTTCGCTTTCCAGCCGAGCCAGCGTACAAATTGCGTTTGTAATGTTTCCACCGTGTCGAGTATCGCGTTGTCGTGCGGATCGAATCGTCCGATACGTGGCACGCGAGGACAGGGGTACGCGTTACGCGAGACGAGTCCGGTCCGTTGCAACTCGTCGATAATTTATTCGCTTTGCCGGGGGTTTTAAGTCGGAACGAAACGCGGCAAAGGACGGAACACGGCGGGGGGTCGGTTGTAATTCGGCGGTATACAAAATCCACGATGGTAGCCACTTCCGTCCCGGGGGAGCAAACGCGTTGTACACCGGTGCGCGACCAGCCACTCGCGCGACTCGTCGATACCGGATTTCATTAGCAAGTTCGATTTAATTATCGTAGTCGGTGCTAACGCGGTCGATCGAGCCTTTAATCGCGCCATCCATTTATAAATCGTTAATTTTCGGTATCCGACCGGACAGCGACTCCCGCGGACTCTGATCCCGGGCCTCCTCCGCCCCGGAACCACCCTTTCTTTCCCCCTTTAGCTCCCCTCTCGTTGCCGGATAAACCGCGGCTTTATCGCGCTTAATAATTTCGCACCTTTTTCTTCCGTTTCGCGTGGCCGTGCCATACCCGGCCAGATAACGCGGTGGCGTTACCGTGCCAACGCGTTTACTTTTTCACCGCGTTCTTTCCGCTCTTAACCGGGCGGTTTTCATCCCGGAAAAATACGGCCAGATAACAAAGGATCAAAAATGAAAGCGGGGCTTGCTCGATCGGTTCGCGGCAAGAGAATTGTTCACCGGACGGCGGTCACTCGATTAACTCTTTACCGCCGCTTTCGAGCACGACTCTCTTTTATCGCCGCGGCCACGAGTCGCGTGCAAAATCGCGTTCGGCTTCTTTCCATTCCGCTCCGCCCACGCGATCCTCTAATATTCCTTCCACCTTTTCCGTTATTCCCGTAAGAACGGGATCAACGACGAAACGAATACCCTCGGCGGTTTGCGAACCCTGTGGGCCAAGGAGTGGCGGAGGGTGGACGATACATCTGAATCGCGGCGTCAAGTACACCCCTTTGCGAGCCGCGGTGGAACCCGGCGGATGTTGCCGGAGTCGCCGGTAGTCGTTCCGGTCTATCATCGATTTTCATCGAATCCGTGTCGACAGAGACGTTCGAGCCTATCCGCGTCTCCTTTCAGCCGTGCAATTGGCTCGGCGCCTGAACGATAGATTAAAATTGCTACCTCCACCCCCGGCAGGGGAGAGTGGGGAAGGAACGCCGGATGGGGCCGGATTGCGCCTTGTAAACGACCCTCTTGAATTATCCTTCACCATTTCCTCCGATCGAAGGAGTCCACCTTTCGTTCGGAAGAATTGTTTGCTCGGACCAGACAATGGGGTGATTTCCTCCTCTCCTTTGGCATACCGATTAAGGCGACAACCGTGAAAAATCGTATAATAACCAGAGAGGGTGACTGTCAGTCGTATCGTTAGTCCGCGACAAAAGGCGCGTAACAAGCCGATCTCTCCTCTCCTCTCCTCACCTCTCCTCTCCCGTTCGCGGAGACACGTAACAGACTGTCCGAGTGTCGCGCGAAATCTTTAAAGCGCGCTAATTAATTCTGCCTCTCTCCCTCTCTGGCGATTACTCGTCGGAGGTTCGCTCGACGAGTTCTCCGAGGATTCGCGCCGCGTCCAACGGCTCGCGCGTTACACGACGCTGTCCGAATGATTGAAACCCGCTGAGATCCGAATTAAGGTCTCGGAGAGAGAGGCCGAGGGAGAGGAGAGAAGCGAGAAAGAGCGAGGACGAAGAAACAGAAGCGGAGACGGCGAGCCTCTGCCAAGTATCACTTGACCGCGCCATAAATCTCTCGATAGCGGCCCTCAAAGAGGAAGAAATTAAAGACGGATAAGGTGGATGACGCCGCCTAGTTTCCTCTCGGTGGCTTTCTGCCTCGAATAACAAACAAACAGCGGCGCCTTCGTTCCAGCCGGTCACCGAATTCCCGGAATTCGCTGAAGACGATCGGAGAAAGGTCGCGCGATCGGCCGTTCGAGTCTCGTTTCGTCCATCTCCGAAAGCTATCCCCCGATCGATCCGGAGAGGCGGAAACGGCCTCGGAGCCGAAATAAAAAGCTCGGTGGGACCACGCGAGGGGCAAAGCCCGAGTGGTAATCGGCCGAGGCGGGCGGCAGGGGGCTAGAAGGGGGGAATTGGAAATTTTGCCGGAGATCGGGCACCGCGAGGCCGCGATTCCAGGAGCGAGGGCGAACGATGTTCCCGGTAAAGCGTCTTAAAAGCTCGGATTGGGTGCACGCGAAGGTTCAACGTACCCTGGAGAAAGAGAGTGACGCGCGGAAGAAGGTGATTCGGCGGTCGGACGAGCCGAGCCCTAGTTAGGGGCCTGTTCTCTTCCACTTGCATTTTTTCCCGTCCATCCGATCCGCGCCGATCGATCTGTATGTTCTAGCGGTAATTCCATTAGGCTTATTAAGCCGTGGCAACCAGAGGGAACGGCGGAGGAGGACAAGGTGGCGGACGGCTGAAGGGGGCGAGCTTCAAAACTCGAATTAGGATCATGCGAGCGTGCAACCTCGCCGGATAGCAACACGCGATGGTTCGTCAGTTTCGGATTGAATCTAATTAATCGGGTTACCGGTCGGCCATTCGACAAACCTGGACTTCGTTATACAACCGGCTGTAACTCCGACATCAGACGTAATCCGGTGGTGTGCGATGCGCGCCGGAGGGAACGCTAGCACGGCAGAGTTCCGGTTGCAACTTTTTGACGTATTTATTTCGTTCCAACTTCCCCGACGGCCATTCTGCAGCGATCCACGGTTTCC
>NIJG01000134.1:4007228-4017558 GCA_002201625.1 Euglossa dilemma | reverse complement strand
CCCCCCCGTTTGTGTCTTCTCCCCCCTCGGCTTCATCCTCCCCGTTCCCTCTCTCGGCGCGTTTCCTCGTTTTCTATTTTATTTTTAATAGCGCGACACGGAGGAAAACGGAATTTCGTGCGCGACGTTCGAACGAGATTTACGAGGCGGGCTGGAACGCGCGCGGCGGAATCGTACCGATGCTGCCAATGGATGCCAACAGGTCGAAAGAGCGCGCATCTAACGATTAATCGCGTAATTGGCGCAACTTCTGCGTCCTTGGGCCTGTTAGAAAAGCGCCACGCGCTCTCGACCCGGCGAGGACGCGCTCGTAAACTCTCTCGAGCTAAGTCCATCGAGCGTCTGGTCGCTCGCGCCGATTCTCTCTCCTTCTCTGCGGAGAGTAGCGCAAGAGCGCAAAGTCGAACTGGTCTGGGAGGAAAATCGGTGTGTGGCCGGTGTAAAACGGAGAACGGTGGATCGGCCGGGATGGAAGGAGCCGCGTGTCGCTGGCTGGCGTCTGAACGAGGCGCTAGATCGTTCCCGCGGAGGCAAGCCGGCAAATAGGCGTTGCACTCTAGATCGCTATCAGTGTGGGTAAACGTTTGAGCGTTCAGCGTCGGGGCCGGAACATAGAAAACTAGGAGTTCGGCTCGTATATCACGACGGCAGATAAAAAGTTTTTCGCTCGTAAGCGCGAGGTTATCTCGCGGATTCCTGGTAAATGTTCCCGAAGCCAGGCCGGCGCAGACGGAGACCGGGCGTCGCTTAATCTGCCCGGCCATTACGCTAAGCCGTCGATGGTAGTCACGCACGGCCACCGCGTGCAACAATGTTCAAGAATGTTGCGGTGCTCCCGCTAGCCCGCGTCCGCCTCTCGGTTTAATAGTTTTCCAGTCGTTCCTCCGGCTCGATCGACTCCAGGCGACGCCTAACGGTCGCGAGCCACCACTTCCGACTTTCCAGCGTTTCCACGACGCCGCGGCGCGCCGCGCCGAACAGGGTGGCCGGCGTTATCCGATTTTTCCATCTCCGCGATCGCCGTACCAACGGCCTCGCGCGGTTAACTCGGTCCGCCGCGGTATAGTTTCAGGCTTTAATTCCGGCTGTGGTAATTTAGCTCCGCGTGGAATTCAATTTAATTTCCAGATAGCGCGATACCGATTCGCCGATTCGCCGGAGATCCGCGCGGCGATTAACGAGATTACCGGCTGATCCGGAGCAGAGATCGGGGCGAGGCGAAGAAGCGGCGAGGAGTCGGCGAGGAGACGGAGAGGAGAAAGGGGAAAGAGGCGGGGGTCGTTTCGAAAATGATATTTCACTGGATCGTAGAGAAGCGGCAGTCGAGTTAGTACCGCGCAGGCGACTCGTCGGATTGTATATCACTCGGCGATACAAATTTACTACTCGTTACCGGAAAATACGGTAAACGCGGGTCAGTGATCTATGGGCTGCTCGCGGGGCAGTTACGGCAGAGGTTCGCTCCGAGGACGACGCTGTCCCCTCGGCGAGATTCGAAGGAATCGGCGTCGTCTCGGCGCGTCTCGCGTGCGAGGACAGGCCGGAAAAGCGGGTGGGAACAGGGAACGGAAGGACGAGGGAGTAATTAAAATCGCGCGAGGAAGGAACGCGTGAGAAAGTGGCGCGTTGGGGAGTGACGGTGATTGTCGGTCGGTGGTGGCGTGGCTGGCGATAATTCGCGATAATTAGTCGTTGGCGACCTTACCGGGGCCCCTGGCGCGTTGGCAGGGTCGTTGCAGCGATGCTGTTTAAAAGTTGATATTTAGTAAACCACCGGCCGGCGGCCGGTGTTTTATTAACACGTGCCAACCGCGTCGGCGACGCGTGCCAACGTTGCTTGGTCAAGGGGTCAGTCGACTGGCGACGCGACGCGACGCGCCGCGATTGCAAAACAAAAGGGAGGCTTAATCGCGGCGGGCAGTGGTACCGCTGGATCCGCACCACCGGCGCTCTTTTTATATATCTAGCGCGATAACTCGTCTCGGTGGCCAGGCTAAATTTAGAGTTACCGTATTAGGCAAGCAAGCGCATTCCCCCTCCGCCGCGGGTTCGAATATTTCGTGGTTAGGGTGGACGGCGGAGAGGGTGGACTTTTTCCGGCTCGATTCGACAGCGAAAAGTAGCCGTGACCCGGTAATTAAATTATATTACCGGCGATTAAGGGAACCCGCTGAACTTTCGCTAGGCGTCGCGATGCTTGGCCGACCGCGACGGTGAAAAAGGCCGCTCGTAGATAAGAGAAATTTAACGCGCGTTCGTTTTTCTCCTGTTCGGCCGGCGAGCCTGGCTATTAAATTAAGGGAAGTCGTTGGGAAAAATCCTGTCGCGGCGCGATCTCCCGAAAGTCTGCGCGTCGTCGCCGCGGCACGCTTAATTGCTTACGTTCGTGCGAGCGCAATTACAGGACCGCACGAACGGCCAGCTCTCTCTCTCTCACTCTCTCGCGAGTTACACGCGAAATTTAAAGGGTAGCGTAACGAGCCTCGCCCGCTCCCAATTATACCGCGTGCCTACGGGATTTTTGACAATTTCGGGCTAAACGGATGGGCCGCTTAACGGATAGGACCGCGTAACGACCGGCAACGGAGGGAAAGCTAGAAGGGAAATCGTTCGAATATTCCGGGGAAAAATCGCGTGGAAGGAACGGCCGGCGAGGAGCGCGTAAAGTTGCGTGCGAGGCGGAGAGAAGCGTGTGCGTGACGCGGTGAACTGCGTGTAGGAGCGTCGCTCGGCCGACGCACCGAAATAGAATTTCGAAATAGACCCAATATTTTCGTCGTCTCGCATTTGCGCCACCTCTCCTTGCCTGCCAGCGTCCTCTTAGTAGTCGTGGTCGTCGTCGACGTGGTCGTCGTGGTCCTCGTCGTTGTCGCGGTCGTCGTATTCGTCGTCTTGGTCGTTCGGCGACGCCGTGGTCGTGGTGCTCGGTGCCGAGAACGCGCTCGGAGAAGAGGAAAAGAGGAACCGACAGCGCAGACGCGGTCCTCTTCTCCGAGCCCTGCGCTGCTTCTTCTTCTCACCGGGCCCGTAACAACCTTCGCTCGCCATTCATACCGAGCCGAGCCGATGTTTCGGAAATTTACACGCTCGAATTTCCACCGCGTGCTCCGACGACCAACGAGCAACGCTCGCGAGAACTTTTCAGCGCAGTCGCTCTCCGTGTTAGAAGGTTTCGCTTCTCTCTCGAACGCCGTGGATTTTCCACGGCCCGCGTAGAATTTCCCTTTTAACCAGCCGCGGGCAGCGACGATCGGACCTGTACGTTTTTGGAGTTTAAACGTTTATTAGCCGAGCGACCGGGAAGACGAACGCGTTCGAAAAAGGGGGTAATAAATGAAGCGGCTTCCCTGGTTGCTCCTTTTACGGCGTTCCACGCGGTGTCCCATTAGCGTGCGAGAAATATTAGGAACCGTCGTTACGCCGATAACGTAATTGCCCGTAAATCAGGAAACGGAGTCACGTGCCCGGGCTTGCACGCGGCCGGCCGCATTATGGAAACATAACCGCGGCCCTCGCGAGTATAAGTGGATTTTCGGATTACTCCGGTAGGGTGTGGCGGGAAAAAACTGCCTATTATCTTGGCGAACGCGAATTTAACGATTTTTCGCCAGACGAAGGATAACCGGAGGCTCGGCGTGCCGTGCGTATCCGCACGTTCGATCTACGGCTCGAATATTTCCAAAACGCGCGACGACGGCGTCGAATCTTCGCGCGTTCCCACGTAGCCAACTCGAGGAGGATAAAGAAGGAATACCGGCGAACGTTTTCGAGGCGAGAACGGTCGGGATCCCGCGAAATAGCCGATCACCTGTCGCCCGATCGGGAGAAAGAAAATTCCTGAAAATCCCGCGACGATGCGAGGCAATGGAACGGCGCGTTGCGAAAAGGGTCAGGGAGCGAGAGGAAGCGAGAGAGACGTAAAAGATCGGATGGGTAGGGAATGGTGGGAGGACAAACGAGTTTGTTTTCTACGATTTTCCCACAACGAACATGGCGATACGCGATAGGCACTGTCCACGTATAGAAAGATAGGTACGTACACGGAATAGCAGAGGACACCATATAAACACCGCAGTACAGTTCCGCGAGCCAGCGATGCGACTAAAGGCAGAATCCCGGTCGTCGTCGGATCCGGCTGCGGCCGCTTCGCCTTATACGATGATCGTCCGCCATGAGCGCGCTGCCAGTTGACCACTGCATTTGATGCAAAGAAAGTAAAGACGGAGATCTGCCGATTTAAGAGCAAATGCCACCGTCCGTCTGTCTCCACCGACTCCGCGACTTGATGTCTCTTCTGCGGTTCGATCTCGACACGCAACGCCGACTCCTCTTTCCCCGTCAACCGATCTACCACGCGTGAATCGCCTTCTCGCTTTTCCCCTCTTTTTCCCTCTTTTTTCTTACTTTCTTTCCCTTCCTTGCGTCTCTCTTTCGCTCCTTCTTTCTTTCCTTCTTCTTTTCCTCCGATCGAAAAGAATCTCGGCCGCGCGGTTTCCACGCGTTTCGCTGCCGATCGCCCTTGCACGCTCGGAGCGAGCCGCCGATTCGAGGATGTACTCGGGTATTTTTCGTCGGCGAGTATTATCGCGTGTTAGCCGCTACATTTACGAGATCATTAAACTCGCGGAACAACAAACGATTATTCCGATTATCGTTGGTTAACCCAACTCCGAGGTGAAACAATCGAACGATTATTTGGTCGGGTTGCAGCGCGCAGCGTGTGTACGCGGATCGCGGACGGGAACGTACCGCGCGTGGAACGGCAGCTTGCGCCGTTATCGAATTTTCGACTACGCAAAACAATAACGAATTTAACAAGGAACGCGTAACGATCAGGTTCGATAACGGACTGCCGCCGTTTATTATCCCCGGCGACATTATTACGGACGTACGTGTGCGAAGAATGTTCACGCGCTCGGCGCGGCCGTGGAAACAATGGAGGATCGCGAGGGAAACGACTGACCCCCCTAATGATCATTTTTCCTCGTCCGAGGAATTCATCGCGGACCAGCCCGCCGCTTTCCCGTAGTCGCCTCACGCGTCGCTCGTCGATAACGAATGCACTTTTTCTCCCCCGTATTTCTACGTGTCGCGTGCACCGCCGCTTCCTACGATTTCCCATTTCGCCACGTCGCGTCCTTCCGTTTTTCTTCCCGCGACGCCCCTCCCTCGTCTCTGGCGCCCTCGAGAGACGCCGGCGTTTCACAACCGATCGGGGGGGGGGCCTCAGACGCGCGGGTATTCGCCGAAACGAATAAACGACCGGACGAAAACAGAACGATTTCGTCCCTTTCGTTCCGTCTATTGTCACCGCGTGCCTACATAGAAGGAAAAGGGAAAAAAAGGAAAAAGAGAAAAACGGAAAAACCTATCAGGAACACGAGCCAGATCGATTCGTTTCCCGGCACGCGTTTACGGAAACATCGATTCTCCAGTGTCGATTCGTCGAAATCGGTTACGCGATTACGGATGGCGGCGTTTCGAGGACCGAGAGAGGAAGGAGAGGACTTGGAAGAGGGTGTAATTCAACGAGCTCGGTTAAGGGGCGTCGAGACGAAGGGAAAGAGAGGATTTTTTCCAAAGAGCCTCTCCGGGCGAGATATTCCGAGCGGAATCGAAGTCCGACGCCCACGTCGACGGAGAGGCGAAACAAGTGGACGCCGGTGTCTTGACCGCGGTGTAACGCGGTTATTGTTGCCATTGGCTCGCGCTTCGGGTTTCCCGGTTCCTCTGGAAAAACGACCAGCATCTTCTCTTCTTCCCTGCGACGATAGCCTGCTTTCTCTCTCTCTCTCTCTCTCTGTCGAAGGTGGCTTGCACTGGCGAGCACCCTCTCCTGCCCCTCGGCGGCAGTCTTTCTCGCTCGGCCGCGCTTCGCTGCCTCTTTCTCCGCGTCCCTTCTTCGTCTGCGCCTCCACCTCCACGCCATCAATCCCCTTCCTCGTGAGCTGCCAACGCTGCCAACACCGGCTGCCGCCTCCTCCTACTATCTCCTTCGCGTCCTCGCGCAGCCACGTTCGTTTCGTTTCGTTTCGTTTTCGTCTTTCCAGCTTCTTCCATTCTTTTCTCTTCTCTCCCTCTCTTTCTCTCTCTTTCTCTCAGTCACTCCGCGAGACGGAGCTTTCGTTCGACGTCCTTGTCCACCCCGACCATCGCGGAATCGGCTTCCACCACTACCGCGCACACGCGATCGTTGCTTTTTTGGCTGCGAATTGGAGGAATTAAGTCGAAGGAAAAGTGGGCATGCCAACTCTCCGAGAGAGGGAGGAGGAGGTGGAGGTCTCGGTAGAGCACTCGGGGGCAATAACTCGCGGCGTGTTGTGACTACGCGATGACGGCCAGACCGCTGGTCGCTGCTGTCTTTCTTTTCCTCCGTCTCTCTCACCCTCTCTCTCTCTCTCTCTTCTTTCCGTTTTATCGCCTCCTCCTCCTCCGGCACGACTCCCTGCTTCACCTTGCGCGGCTTTCGCGTCGCTTTTGTCTCCGTCTCTGTCGCACGGTTTTCCCCACGAGGCGATCGTATCGGAGAAAAGTCGCCGCCGCGTGTCCCGCGCGAGATATTTAGATCCCGGCTGAAATCGCCGCTGGAATCGAAGCGAATAGAACGATCTCCGATGAGAACGAGGAGAAAGAGATTGAGAGAGAGAGAGAGAGAGAGAGAGAGAGAGACAGAGGGAGAGGGAGAGCTCGGTGGCGCTCGTTAGCGAACGGCAAGATGACGAGAGGTGTAACCAGTCGTTCTTCTCGAATTTCCCCAAAGACCCGCGAGATCGCGAAGTTAGGCAACCGCTGTCTCCTGACACACTTGACGTCATGCTGTATCGTAATGCTCCCACGAATTCTTAGCTCGTGTTCCAAGGAAAACCGTGTTTCCGTGCGGCGACCCATTCCCCGTGCATTAACCGTGGCGAAGTGTTCTCGGGCCTGGCAAGATTTCAGTCCCGATACGATCCCCTCCGACGCGAAACGCTTTTCCATCTGTCGGTGCCTGACTCCACCACCCGCTCCACGCCAATTCCCCATCGGTTCTCCGTCTCCGACTTTCCTCCGGATTATCCTTTCCTCCCCTTTGATAATTACCGAACGACCGATCGCGGACCAGCGAACACTTCGAACAACCGATCGATCACTCTCGCGAATCGCTCTTGTACGAACGGGAATACTGCGGAACCTGAGGAAACAAAGAATCGTGACCGGCATAGACGCGAGGGAAATGGAAAAGGGAGGGAAGAGAGGAGAGAAACGGAGCTGCATTCCGACCGGGGCCAGACGACGAAGATTAGTCGGTGGGATTACCGAGGGTAGCACGGATTCGCGGGAAAAGCTAGCGACAACCTTGAGAGCGAGCGCATCC
This sequence comes from Euglossa dilemma, assembly GCA_002201625.1. Lineage (NCBI taxonomy): Eukaryota > Metazoa > Arthropoda > Insecta > Hymenoptera > Apidae > Euglossa > Euglossa dilemma. Next base: position 4,010,204 of record NIJG01000134.1, on the reverse strand, counting down.
CACCCCCTTGGAAGGGGTTGCACGGAGGAACGACAAAGCTGTCGGAGTTCCGCAAATACGGGTGTTCGTCAAAGGTATCCGATCCACGAATTATTTAACAAGCTGGAGCAGCTCGGCTCCTCGTTAATTATCAAATTGTCTGCCGATTGTGCACCGGAGTTCCGTATCAACTTTGCCCCCGCTTCGCAAACTCTTCTTTCCAGCCAAAATGTTTCCCGGGCTGTCTAATTGTTCCCCGAGCTCGCGCGATATAATTCGCACCCGTTTATCCCGACAACGAGGACGACAACGAGGACGACAACGAGGAAGACGAGGAAGACGACGACGAGGACAAAGACGACACCTCGAGGTTAGGTCTTGGTCCACGAGTCACGGCCCCGCCGACAGATTTCTTACTTCCTTCTTTTTCCACACTCGTATTACGTGACCTCTTTCATAGATCCGAATGGGTTCTAGACGGTTCGGAAATAATACTCCGTGAGTAGGTTATTTATAACCGCGACAACGGGCCGGACGTCTGATCTAGCAGCTCCTAGCCGCGTTGCGTCAGCCGTCTTTTCGAAGTATATTTTTTCGTCCCGTGGAAACTGTTCGGCCGACCTTCCTCGCGATGCAGAATTCGCGCCGGGATGCTCACCGGGGTCCCGAATAAAACAAGAATTCCAGCAGAGGCGCGCGATAAAGCCGACCGAAACTCTGTCGAACATCGCGAATCGCGCCGGACGAAAGAACAACATGGATCTCGAAGAGGCGTAAATTGATCGGAGTTCTCCGTGGGCGGCCTACGAGACAGATATATATATATCTGTATATATAGAGAGAGAGAGAGAAAGAGGTAAAGGAATCGGGGAAGACGTAGAAATGGGTGGAAAAATGGGAGAGGAAAAAGGGTGAAAGAGGAGAAATGGCTGGGCGTATCCGCGAGCCGTGGCCGCGAGGCTCGCAGACGCGATATTCGATCTACGACTCTTTAAGCCGGCTCATCCCTTATTCCGACTAGAAAAGGAGCGTGTGCAGGAAGGGCAGCTGATAGGGAGAAGCCAGAGCGGCAGGAGAAGGGGTGGCGGCTTAACCGGCAGGGAAAACACATGTTNTGGCTGCTTAACCGGCAGGGAAAACACATGTTATCGACAGGCTGTCTTTTTTTTGTCGGCTCGTTCGTGGCGGAGGTTGAAATCGGGGTTAAAAAGAAAACGCGAGGAGGGAAAAAAGGGGGAAGCCGGCGGGGGGATCCTAACTCCAACTTTTTACCGAGTTTTTAACGAGATACCGAAGCGTTTTCCACGGGAGAGTCGGAAAAGGGTAGACAAGCCGAGCGGAGAGAGAGACGGAGAGACGCGGCGGAACGTGTTTCTCCGAACGCTGCGTCGTTTAGGCTTCCTTCTCGTTTCTTTTTTCACTTTTTTTTTTTCCCCCCGCCCACTTTCGCGCAGACTCGCCGATAACAAGGAGCGAGGCTCGTCTTCCTCGATCCATCGATCCGTCGTGCGATCGATCGCGCACCGCGACAATTGCGAAACCACGCGAAAGGTATAGACCGCGGACGAACGAGCGACGCGGTGCGTGAGTCGATTTCAAGTTTGGAACCTTGAATTTCGCGAAAGCGGGACGCGACTTCGGTTTGCTGCCAGCGAGCAGTCATTAAAGATTAACGATATCTTAACATTCGCCTCGTTACCGTGATTCGCGGCGATAAAAATATCCATTACGCGTTAAGTTTCGCGTGCGCGCGAGCAAAGGAGGATGGAAGAGGAAGGAAGAGGTTTCGGGGATTCCGAGGGAGATGGGGAACGCGAAGGGACAATCGAGGGATCGTTAATCACGAGAACATTTGTCCGTGGCAGAAGTAGTCGAGCGTCAGAAATGCGTCGGTACGATAATAATATGCCCGTAATTCAATCGGCGATGGCGACAAGCGATAGCAAATTATCGCATTGTATCCGGGAACATTGATTGTCCTACGGCTACGGCTCTGCCAGCTGTGTGCCAATTTCGCGAATCCCAATCCAGAACGACGAGACGGGACACCGAGGGAAAACATTTCCGCGGACGCCATCGAATTGCGAACACCGGCCAATTCCCGCCGGAGAAAAGGGGACCATAAATCCCGCGGGCTGGACGATATTAAAACTCCTCTTCCTTTCCAGAAATGATGCATGTCGCTCCTTATCACCGACTACGGAAATTCGTCGCGATTCGCGGACATTAATCAGCCGAGCGTTTCGCATTTTCGGTGAAACGCCTCGCGTCGCGCCGCTCTCGGACGCCGCGAATTCCACCGCGGATTCACGGTTCTCCGCGATTTCGCGGAAAACTTTCCACGCTCGTGGCTGGACGGTTCGGCGAAATTGGAACGATAAGGGGATCGCGGGAATCGAGACGTTATCGAGCCGCGCGATAATGTCGCTTTCCGTTATCGTGAAGAAAAAAGGGAAAAAATTGGCGCGAACGTTGGGGAACGGTTCGGAGTCGAATCGGAGTCGGTGTTCGCGAACCATCGACGCGGTTCACCGTTCACTGATCGCTCCACGCTCTCGGATCGCTAAAAATAATCACGCTCGAGTGACCGGCCACGTTAGATCGGCAGTCGCCCAGCAGTCTACTCGATCGTCGACATAGCCAGCGACATGCCGCAATTTATTCCGTGTTCCAGTTCCAAACCGTCGAATCGGCCGCTCGACAGGGACCTGTGCCCATTTATCGCGATCGAATTATTACGTTAAACCTGGACGTATTAACGCGCCGGGATCGCTATTCCAATGCTATTTCCAATTTTCCTATCCATATACGTACGCAACCGTGTCGTACTTTACGGATTATAATAATCGGCGAGAATAAAGGATTCGTCCTGTACGTCCGCGCGCGCGGTTTCGAGGACATTTCGGATATTCCGGCGCGAAGCGTGGAATTTTCCCAACGAAACCATAGAGACAGAGACAGAGAGAGAGAGAGAGAGAGAGAGAAAGAGAGAACGGA
>NIJG01000134.1:3997007-4007194 GCA_002201625.1 Euglossa dilemma | reverse complement strand
GAGAGAGAGAGAGAGAGAGAGAGAGAGAGAGAGAGAGAGAGAGATAAAGAGGCGGCGGTCGATCAATCTGGCCCTTAAATTAATTTTCTAAAGGTACGTCAAACGAGCGATGGAACGCAGAGGCGCGGTACGAATGTCGCGCAGCGAGCGCAGCACGATGCATCGCTACAATCGCATTCCGGGTAAACTAATTTCGATGCGAGCGAGCCAGGTGGAGCGGAGGATCGAGAGCACCGGTTCTCCAGATCGGCGGCGGATCACCTCGGAGACCTCGTGCTCGAGGCTGGATCGCCGGCCGCCCAGCAGTCTACCTGCTCGCCGCTACGGTGTATACACACACCACACGTATGGTCCCCCACCCTGACCACTCGCATACCCCACCTCTACCTATGCACGTGCGTGTGCGACCGTCCGTCCGTCCGTGCGTGAGCCACCGTCCACGGTATATAGAGCGTACCTGCGGGTTCCTCTGAGTATGGGCACAGGGCCGTACGTGCTCTGGATACGTACGTGCCGATTTCCCTCCCCCTCACCCCCCGACCCCCTCCTCGGGGCCCGCTTCTCTCCCCTATTCCTTCCTTCCCTCTGCTGTCGCTTCGTCTCTCCATCGGACTCTATCCGTCTCTTTGCTACTACTCCTCCCGATGCCCTTGTGCCTTACTCCCCTTCCTTCGGACGATCAATCTCGCGGCCGATGTACCAGCTCTGTTCCCGCTAAGTCGCCAATTATGCTTCGTCCATCGATCGGCCATCGCGGCACACGACCAGTCCCACGGAAATCGACAGCCGAAATTCTGCCGGATACCACCGGTCTCGATACGCTTCCATCGTCTCTTCCGTTCGCCTGCTGACCCATATCCGCGAATTTTCCAAACCTGACCCATCGCGCCGATTCGACTCGGCGCATTCCGCGCCACGCCGCGAACCTCGGCAAAGGAAGATAATCGCGATTAGCCGGCCAATCGAATTTCCTCGCGGCTCGTCCCGTGAAAAGTGTCACGCGGCGAGACGATCGTTATTTTCGAAGAGCCCCGGCGTCTTTTAACTATCTGCCCGAAGCACCGTTGCGCCGTAGCACCGTTGCGCCGTGCGCCGATGTACGTCGGTGCGTCCTACATACACCCGTCGAACGCAACGATAATTGACGTCAATTAATTTCTATAGTAATTCGCTGGCTGGCGGGCGACAGCGGCGCTCGCCTCGCCGAAAGAAGATTTCTCTATCCGCGGGTCGGCGGAGCGGAGCCGAAAATCGCGAGATATCGGGCGAAAGGCGGAGAAGCAGCGGCACCCGCATGTGCTCGCGGCGTTGCAGGTCTCGGTAGTCGGCAAACGCGAAAATAACTCGTAGCCCTGAACGGCGCAGCGCGCGTCCCTTTTAGGACCTGTCATCGTGCCGACGCGTCCGTCGCGTCGCGAGGCTCTAGCCTCTGCAGCGTGCCGCGATAATGCGATATCGCGAGCGCGCGCGCGCGCGAGAGAGAGAGCCACGGGAACGAGCGAGCGAGCAAACGAGCGAGCGAACCAGATACCGCGGCGCCGAACTCGTAGTTACACCATAATGCGCAATCGCTGCATGCACCGTGCACCACACGGGTCTAAGAATAGCACGTGGAAATTTCTGCGAACGCGAGCTCTTAATCCGCCCGGCGCAGGCCGCTTCCGAAAAATCATCCGCTCTCTTATCCGTTACCTTCGAGTTTTATCCGCTCGGCTGGAAATTCGAATATTAATAACCCGTCGGTGTGGCGGCGGGCCGCGCTGCGCTAATGAATCTAACTATGATATATCGAGATAAGGATAGACCCGCGCGACACTTCGCGGCACATGACTAAACGTTTTCCCGTAAACCATAGATACGGCTTTAAATGCCCGGCTTATCTAGCCCCTCGAGATTGCGCTCGGAAGTTCATTAATCGCGAGAGCAGTCATTTAAACCGAACGAACGATCTTGACCCGAAAGAATTCGGAGCAGACGCTCGTCTCCTTCGTCGGTTGCAGTTAGTTCCAATTAGAACCGGAATAACTCTCGTTTACCGAGTCGTGATTCCATGTCGACGGTTCGTCGAGCCGATACCTCTCGATCCGTCTCTCCGGCCGACTCGACTCGACTCGCCTCGCCTCGACTCGACTCGACTCGACTCGCTTCGACTCGACTCGATTCGCGCTACCCTCCGCGCACCGGAGGATCGCGGAACATTTGTCCCGGTGGAGCGAGAGAGCGAGAGAGCGCGAGAGAGAGCAACGGGGGCCTGTTATTGTCGAAAGGCGGAAAGAACGGTAGGAGGTGGGAGGAGGAGAAGGGTGGTGGGCGCGCGAGGACGAGGATAGTCGCGCGCGACACGACTATGCTCTCGATATTCCGTTTTTCTCCGCGGCTGTCTCACTCGGGTGGCATGGCCGAGTGTAAGCCAACAGAAGTAAGGACGGGTTTCCGATTAAGGCCTTATAATTGACGTCCCGGGTCCCCCCGTCTGGCTTAGTCACCGGCAACTGGGAGAAGGGCTGGCGGACCCGCTTTTGCGGATCGCGGATCAACGAACCGTCGCCGGACACCAGACGCGTTTGCGCCTCTTTTCACGCCGAACCTCTGCACCCCTCGCAGTGCCGCGGCTCTTGCGCTTTCCGTCCAGCCACGATCCGCCAGCCGATGCTTTCGCCGAGAGAGAAGACAGAGAGAAAAGAGAGAGAAAAGAGGGAGAAAAAGCGCGGAAAAGATATCCCGCCGCTTCGTCTATACGCGTTAACGAAGCAATTTAAAGTCAGGCTATCGGGGCCACCTTATCAAAGTTACAGGGGAATTAAATATCGAATAATTCTGGATAACAGACGATCTCGAGTCGCGCGACAGCCAGGTGGAATTTAACGAGGCGCCATAGCGAGATTTTTTTAACGATCCGTGACAAAGATTCGACGAGATTATCGAGATTCGAAGCTCCCTGGAATCCAATTTACCCCTCAACGTTCAGCCGTACATGATAAATCGGTTTAAGCAGAGGCAGAGAAGCCTCTCTCGCTCTCTCTCTCTCTCTCTCTTGGTCGCGTTAACGGAGCAGCACGGCGAGGCTACGATCTCCGCTTTCCGCGAGACGAGATACTCGGAGGCTCGATAATGGGATAAGTCGCGAAAACTTTCGATACGCGTCAAGGCGGATGTGTAATACGCAGAGGTGAAGAGGGTTCGGAGGTGGGCTGCCGGGCAAACGAGCGCAACAGTTCGGAACTCGTAAACGAGAGGAGGAAAGCGGAGGACGAAAAGGACGCTAACGAGGAACGAGCCGAGTTACTTGCCAGACGTATCAAAGAACTTTGCTCCCTTTGCGCGAACCGTGCCCCTTCGCGCTCGACCGGGCCCGCTCGAAAAATCTCCGAGATATTTGCAAAGCGGCCCGCTTTATGAATAAAACACAATCCGCGCCGGACGTGTCCGGAATAACCACCCGGTAGGTACCGCCATTCGATCCGTTCCATCGATCCCCGTTTCCTTCGTTCCTTCTCGTTTCACGCGTATTAGACAATTGCGTAAATTTCGCCAACCGACGACGACGACTCGCGCGACTGACGGCAGAGTTAGTAGCGCCAACGCCGCGACGCGGCCGTTATCTACGAGACCGCGCCGGTATCGATAACCGTCTCTCGCCGCTATGATATATCGCCGACTTGGCAATTCTCAGGTGTGACTAATCGAAAGAAATAAGCGGAGGATAAAGATCGGGGGAAACGTATCGACGGGCGAACGGAGGAGGTCGAAAGCGCGTTAGCGGTCGAAAGGGGAGGCCACATGTGCGCGACGAGCCGAAAGCGAGCGCCAGAGCTCGTGAAAAGTCTCGCAGATGTTCCGTCATCACGACCACGACCGCGAGCTATACTTTCGATATCTCGGGCCGTGCCGCGGTCGACTTATCGCGATAAATCAAGTCGCGGAAGGTCGTCGTCGCGCCGGTAGCGATCGGTCGCCGAGCCTCGAAACACCTTCGGAACACCTTCGGAACACCTTCGAAACTCGGGGGCTCGTTGCGTCTCGGTGGAAAGGCTCGGTGGAAAGAAGAAAAGCGGAGGGACGAGTGGTGGTGCTCGCGCGAGCGGCCGAGCCACGCACGCCGACTTGAAGGCGATCCAACTTACGTGGCGGTTTAAATATACGCGTGTTCGCGTCTCGATTACGCGCCTCGAGGAAAGCACCTCTTCTCCTCTACGTGGGCGTGCTCGCACAGCCAGAAACGAGTCTCAGATACGATAAGTAATAGCGTCAAAGCGCGGTTACAATTTATCGTTCACGGTTCTAACTGTCCGGAATGATTTTGCCGAAGCCGAAAGACGTTCTACGGGCTGCTCGCGTCGCGCGGGGATTAGGTTTCTAGCGCGCGGCCAGCGCCGCTTTTTGCATCGTATATAATCCGGTGGTATCGGAGAAACGTCGCGGTGGCTCGGCGGTCGAGCATCGGCGCGTATGATATTTAGGAGAAACGAAAAAGGAAAGAAGATGGCGTATATCGGTGAAAGATTTTTCCAACGGAGCTCGTAGGGAATTCCTGGGGAATTCCTGGGGAATTCGGGAAGAATTCGTAGAGAATTCGGAGAGAATTGGGAGGGAAACGTAAGGCGTTTTGGATAGGATGGTTACGCGTGTCGGTGGAAATAATAGGGATGCGGAAGAGGACGAGAGAAACGGGGGGTGGCGCGCCAATCGAAAGCACGCAGCTGCAATAACTCCCGATCCTTCTCAATAGCCGTGTTTCTTCCGTCGAGAGAGAGAGCCGAAGCTCTTAGATTAATGGGCCAGAGATGATAATCGTACTCACCGTAATCCGGTCGAATGACAGCCTGCACCGCCTGTTCGTTCTTCTTGCTTCGTATCACCGGCTCACCGAGGATCGTGAAGTTTCTGGGTCCCACGCGATTCACAAACACTAGATACACTTTACCCCTCTTAATATTGGCTCGCACCACACCACTCTGATTATCGCGTTGCTGTTGCTGCTGCTGCTGCTGCTGCTGCTTGCCGTCGGTGTCGTAGCCGCAGACGGTGGACTTGCCGGGCGCGGATTTGTCCCGAAAGTGGAGCCTCACGCTGTCGTTCTTCTGCAACGGTTGGAAACCGGGCTGGCTCTTGTATACTTGTTTCACCTCGAACGTCACCGCGTAGTTCGAGCCCGGCTTCCTCACGGACGACATGCTTCTCGCCTTCCCCTCGAACACCGTGGGCGCCAGGTAGGCTCTGTTCCCGACGTCCACGTCCGGGCACCAGTTCTGGCCCCGGCAACCCTTGTTCCGACATCTTCGTCTCTGCTCCCTCGGCGAATCCGCCTTCGTACGGTTCTTTGGTCGTTGCTTCGCCGATCGGATCACTCGTGGCCGTTCCATCGACGACTCGCCCCCGGTCGGATAGACGATCGGCGTTTGCGTGGACGAGTGACGCGGTAGCCGAGTCAATCCGGACTCCTCCATCTTTGGATGAACAACGTCCGCGGCCTGGTCCCGGACCAGCGCGCGGCTACGATCGGCCATCCGTTTCGACGACGAGACGAACACCTCGCGTATCGAGTCGTCCAACTCTTCGGTGTACCACTTGGTCGCATCCCGAAGGCGCGGTGGCGAACCGCTGCTCGGCAAGGTCGAAGCGGTCCGATAGTTTCCCTCGACGGGTTCCCGGACGGTCGAGGAGGAACCGAGCTCGTAACCGAGCCGATACGTGGTCCACGAGTTCGACTGGACCGGCGGTTTGTCATTCTCCGCGAGTCGCGAGTTCCCAGTTGGCGATCTTCTTCCCTGTTGCTCCTGCCGGAGTTGCTCGAGCTCCTCCTTGTCCTCGGCGGCGGCGTCGTCCTCGTCCTCGTCGTCGTCGTCGCCGTCGTCGTCGTCGCCGCCGACCGGTAATTTGTAATCTCGCGTAGGTCGGGCGAGGGTCTGGTCGACTGTTCGATGCTCGCGTCTATCGATAGTTCGCGTAACGAAGTTCCAAGTTGGTAAACGGTAATCGAGGGGCTTTTCAACGGCGGCGATGCTCATCGATGGTGGATGGTCGCTGGTGGTCCTCGTCGACGTCTCCTCGAGGGAGTTCCGATTGGCGGGGGGTGCCGCAGCGAGCGCCAATGCGCCCCACCAGCCGCTTAAGATCCCGGCCAAAAACAGAGACGCCCACATCATCCGACCTGCTTGCTGGTTTGATCGGGGGTGAGGTCGACACCTCGGTCACCCCGAACGCAGCACACCGCTCCTCTCTCCCACTAATTCTCTTTCTTTTCGCCACCGAATTCGCCTCAAAGTTCGCTCTCTCTGTCTCGCTCTCCCACTGTCTCTCTCTAATTCTGACTCTCTCTCTTTCTCTCGATTGGTCTCGCGTCCAAGGTGTCGCGCTATCTCGTTCTCTCGCTCGCTCGATGAAATCTTCAGCGAAGCCTCATTCGTCCCGAAACTCTGCTCTCTTCTCGACCCTTACTGGCTCCCCTTCCGCGCTCGACTGTCGTCGGAGAATGCGAATCGCTGTTCACGAGGTGTTGTACCACCGGCAGCAGCACAACATCGGGACTTCCATCGGACAGATTCTCGGCTGTCTGCTCTTCGTCCAGCGCAGTACCGTCCTCCTCATCCTTGATGCCTCGGGATGGATGCGACAGGAACACCGCGGTACGAAATCGTACTGCGTCTATTCACCTTCGATTATCGCGAACGATCACGACCGCCGGCTGCCGCGATTGTGCTCCCTCTAAACCGCATTGAGACGTACAGTTCAAAAGTCGCGATCATCCTGTCGATCGGTCGAGAATAACATCCTGCTCGCGCGACCCCTCGATTCGCTACCAGGGCAATCCTCCTTTCAGCCTTTCACCCGCTACCACCGATTCACCCTCTCTATCCTTTACGGCCTCGCTGCCTTCCTCCCTTCTCTTATCTCTCGCTCCTTTTCGAATATTTTCTTCCGCGAGTTCGCTATGCCAAACTCTCTCTCTCTCTCTCTCTCTCTGCCTGTTTCGTTCGTTCGAACTTGGAGCGGATTTTCGACGCGAGGATTCTCGAACGATCGTCGATCGGCTTACTTACTCGATTTGCTTCTCATCGTCGAAACGACCCGCGATACTGTTCGACCGGTATTCGATTTCGTTCTCGGAGCACTCCCCCGGCGACGAATCGGCGACGAATCGGCGACACTGTTTCCGTATCTCGAAATAAATCGTCGAGAGTCGATAAAGAATTTCGCGCCACCCCCGATGTCGCGGCTCGGTCTCTCGTCGTATCACGTTGCACTCCGAACGAGGAAAAGCCGAGGATGATGACACACGACGTAGGAAGGAGCGGTAGAACAAGAAGAAGAAGATGTAGAAGAAGAAGAAGAAGAAGAAGAAGAAGGAGAAGAAGAAGAAGAAGAAGAAGAAGAAGAAGAAGAAGAAGTAGTAGTAGTAGTAGTAGTAGTAGTAGTAGTAGAAGAAGAAGACGAAGATGATGACGAAGAAGGAGCAAGAAGAAGAAGAAGAAGAAGAAGAAGAAGAAGAAGAAGAAGAAGAAGGAGAAGAAGAAGAAGAAGAAGAAGAAGAAGAGGACGAAGAAACTGTCGGCTTCCTCTGACCAGCCAGAGAGACACACTATTTAAATATACTCACGAGGCTGTCGCGCGGTTGGTAGTGTCGACCGTCGAAGTCTAGCCCTCGCGCGACGCACTTCACTGCTCAGTTTTACCACACGATTGTTCCTCCTGCTCCTCCTGCCCGTTGCCGTCCAAACTTGTCGACGTTTCGCGGTGGTCGCGGCAGCAACGTCGCCGACGACGACGACGACGGCGACGAGGATCGCGGACGACGAATCGCCGTGGTGGAAACGGCAACGAGCGGAACGCGAGAGGCTGGTCGGCGAGCGAAAATTCTCGGCAGACGGCGAACGGATTCGCGAGGAGGAGCGACCGAGACGACGAGGATCGTACGCTCCGAGTCGGAGACCGATGCTTCTGCCGCTGGTGGTGGCGAGGATGCTGGTGGTGGTGGCGAGGATGCTGGTGGTGGTGATGCTGCTGGTGGTGATGGTGGTGGTGGTGGTGGTGGTGGTNGCGAGGATGCTGGTGTTGGTGATGCTGCTGGTGGTGATGGTGGTGGTGGTGGTGGTGGTGGTGGTGGTGGTGCTGCTGCTGGTGCTGGTGGTGCTGGTGCTGCTGGATGGCGGGCACGCGTGCGGTTAATATCGTGCGGGGGATCGGCGCGTGTGTTGCACGCGGCATGCACGAGGAGCCTCGTGTCACGTCGAGGCGGAGAAGGGATTGTCGGTGGCCCCGCGTCGGGCGCGCGCGACGGTTCAAATTAGACTGAACGGCCCGCTCGCGGAGCCCGAGGCCGGCCACAGCGCCAGCGACTCCTGGCGGACGCCGGTCGAGGCTCTGCGCGCGCACACCGTCCGAAGCGGCCACACCGGGAACCCCGCGCTCGCTCCACACTCCACCACGCTCCACACAGCCAGACGCCAGACCACGGGACCTTTAAGAACCTGTGTAACGACGACCTAACAACCGAGGAACCGCACGCGTGATCCTTCTCCTTCTTCTCCTCCTTCTTCTCCTCCTTCTTCTCCTTCCTCCGCACCGACCACTCTCCGTCCAGCTTCGTCCGTCTCTCCGATCGTAAGTACTCAAACGTAAATGTTCTCTTTGTTACGCGACCGCCCTCTTTTTCCCTCGCTCCGTTCGCTTTTTTTGGTTAGGTTACACACCCGCGTACTCGCGATTTCCTCTTTCCACCGCGAGGCTCTGCTCTTCTCTCGGTGTAGTAATAGAAGAGACGCGTTCCAGGTAAATCCGCGTTTCGGCAGGCGGCATCGATACCGGATCCCCGTTTTCCCACCGTTCCTTCTCTCGCGACGACGTAATCCGAGCGCGAAACGTTAATCGGGATGCATCTGCGTCAAAAGTTCGCGCATTAAAGATGGCGGTCGCGTCATTAACGGTACACTCGTGAAACGATTCGAGGCGTCTTTATGCGCTTGTTGCACCACGCTTCGCGTTACAAATTCCATTCTTCGTTTTACGTCGTATTTTCACGCGGTGTTGACGTACACGGAGGTTCTACTGACCCTCGTCACGTTTATTTTTTGTTTACGCTTTTTGTGGAGGTTTCACTTTGCTCGGTGCGCTAAGGCGACATGGTTCAGCGCACAATAAGCGCCTTTCTCCGTCTCTCTCGCTTCTCCGCCTCGACGTTAGATTGTCCTTCGTTCAGACATTTATAAGTACAATCTAGTGGACGACGCTGTTACTTTTTATCCTTCCCTTTTTCTCTTTTTCTCTTTTCCTTTTTTTCCTTTCCTCCTCTTTTTCTCCTTTTTCCTCTTTTTTCCTCTTTTTTCCCCCTTTTTTCCCCCCACTTTTTCCTCCTTTTATGCTTATTTATGTCTCGAGAAAATCTCGTTCCCAGCCATGAAACGCACATCGGGTTCTCTCGTTAGTAGTATCGTATTTGTCTCTTTTTCTCCCGTTCCTTTGTTTTTCGTCCTCGCCGGTGTGCTGCGCGTTTCGACGCGAGCGTCGTGGCACGGCACTTTGATTTCCGACGCGTAGTAGAACGTATCGCTGGCGCGGATAGGCCGAAAGCTGCGTCGCGACGATGACCGTGACACGATCGCGCGTTCGGCGCGGCGCTCGCACGGCGCACGTCGGCCCGGCGTTGTTTTCAAAGTAGACGCAAGTTTGTTTTCCTTCGAAAGGTATTCGAGATTCGGATGGACGTCGTTTACCTTAGCTCGCCATGTTTTCGCCCGAGATATCGTCCAACGGCCGGCGTTCCTCTTATTTGTTTCCACGGTTATTTCCCTCGGACGGTTCGGGATTAGAATTAACGTCCGAGCGGAATATTTACCCGGTCGTGGAAGCCGGGCACGGACAATCGAATACGTTCGGGCATAATGACGAGGCGGTTATTAAAATCAACAGACGGCGACAACGGCGGAGCGTGCAATCAGGTTGCTCCTATAAAACGTTAAACTGTTACGAATCACAGACCGCGTTCGGAGCCATTATTCGAGTCTCGAGGACATTTCGCTTTCTTCGTGTCTCGCCCCCTCCAGCCAGCCCCTTCCGACGCTCTTTTACTCGCCGTTCGACGGGTCGTTCCTCCTCTTCTTCCACGCTCGCGCCTTTCAGCGTCATCGGGCCACCGAAAATAAAGTCTTCCTTCGTTTCCCTGCCGTTCCTCCCCTCGCGCCCCCCTCGCG
>NIJG01000134.1:3975745-3996659 GCA_002201625.1 Euglossa dilemma | reverse complement strand
CCCCCCCTCGCGGTTCCCTCCTCGTCGCGCCTCCTCATCGCGCCGCGCTTCCGACTCGAATATACCGACGCGCCAGTAGTCCCGGAGAGGTTTTTAAAAGAGAGAGGGAGCAGCGACGACGCTGAAGAGGAACTCTCCTCGAGAGCTGCCAATCAAACGACCCGCCAAGAGAGTCGGCCTCTTAAACGGGTAGTTTTTCACACTCGTCCCGTGACAGATTAATTCCGAGCTAAATAGCGACACTTAAGCGTGCCGCGTCATAATTAACGTTTTCATTTCGTTCCCCTCTACGCTGGCATTCACACGGAACACCACGCGCAACGTTTCTTTCTTTCTTTTCACCGCGGCCGCGCACCGTCGTAATTTCCCGTTTTCCAGCGTCGCGCGCGCGCCGGGCCCGCACCGTGAAAAAAGAAAAACGTACGAGGCGAACGGCACGCAGAGAGCACTGCGGCGTGGATTTTTCCGAACGAGAGACCGTGGCTGAATTCCGACGGCACGCTTTTTCAAGCGGAACGCTCGTTCTTGCAACGATGTCGCGAATCGATTCTTCCGGTTTTTCCGCGCATCGCACGGTTATCCGATGATTACCAGAGTGTTCCTCAGCACCGGTGGGACGGGGGTCTAAAATGTGTTTGATGTCGACACGCAGTCGCGCGTTCGTTCGGCCGGGGGTTAGATAGATCTCTGGAACGCGCGGCATTCGTTTAACGATCGGCAAACGATCGGCAAACGATCGATCGAACGGCGCAAGAAGTGGGAGGAAAATGCGGAATGAGACACACTATCCGATATAGCGTTACACGTCCGCTATCTCGCGCGTTCACGGGCTCAACCCGAGGCACATTGTTGCGAGAACGACTTACCTCCTTCTCGCCGCGCACCTATAATCCCATTAATTCAACCCCGCCCCGTAAATCTCGCCTCGGCGAAGCCTCCTCGAAGCATCGTCGAAGCCTCGGGGTCCGCGGGAAATTTCGGGAAAAATCCCGCTTGCCGTGAAAGCCCGGGGGGGAAAACCGTCGTCTCGCGGGGAGAAGCTTTCGGCGGAATCGACGCGGCTGGGAAATGTTTTGAAAAGCGAGAACGACAGGGGGATAGGTTTTTCGGCGACTTGCTGGAAAACACCCTGGTTCGATCTACGAGCGCGCGCACCGGTTTTCCACGGGACGTCGTTTTGTTTCTGGTTCGCGGAAACCGCTCCGCGAATACACCGGTCTTCTATTCCGAAACGAAAATAACGCGGTGTCGCGTATGCATTGGTAATATCTTTATCGAACCGAAATGATGAGATGCCCGGGGAGCAAATATTTATCGGGCGGCCGGTGAAACTCTCGGAGATTCAATCGGCCGGCTCCGGCGGGGAGTCGCTGGAATAATGTGTCACTGGAAAAATTCGGGACGAAGGGCGAACGCGACCGGCTGCCTATTCGCGTCGAGTTGAAAACGCACGGTATCGAAGGAATGCTTCCTAAATATCGGAACCATTTGGCTGAATGTAAACTGCAACCGGTTCCCGTAGGGGAGTCCGGTGATTCAACGCGCGAGATAAAGCCCCGCGTCGGACGAGAATCAATTGGTCACCGTGAGAAATCAAGATCGCGAACTCTCGATCGTTTGTCGGCTGATGGAGAATGTGCCGCGCGGGTTCTCCGACAAACCCGCGTCAGCGTCGACAAATAACCCCCGTGAAATCGGCCTCGCGATAAGCCGCGAGGGTGAAAACGGAGAATTTCCCGGCGGAAACGCGAGGGGATCGCGGAAAAATTCGAAAAATTCCCCGTACGACGAGGATTACCGCGGAAAGGGTTGAGACTATGGGACGTTAAGTGGATGAACACGGTACTACTCTCTCGGAGTGGTTCAAAGACAACGAGTTACCGTCCCGAGTACTATAATTTAATATTGAAATGCGTTCGAGCGTGGTGGTTGTTTCTTCGACGTCGGTCACATTCTTCGGTTTCCACGGTGACCGGGACACACGTAGTGCTAATTGCACGGTGAAGGGAACAGGATCCTGACATTTCCAAAATCACGGTGATCCTGGCTCCTCGATACCTTTATTACTCCAGCGCCTATTATAGAAATTACAGCCGGCAGGGGTGCAATTATCGGCGTACATGTATGCCAAAAGAATCTTCGGATTTATGAAAATACGTATAAGGTACATTGTAAAGGGAGAAAGCGGAAGAAGGAAGGAGCGAGGAGAGGGAAAAGCAAAGGGAGAAGCAAGTTTTTAGTAACTAGCAAGAACAAGCTCGCCAACAGATTATCGACAAACACTTTCGATATTGGCAAATTGCTCTTACTGGGCATCCGTTAGCACTCTCCCTCTTTCTCTCTTTCTCTCTTTCCCTTGTTCCCTGGCCGTGGGTTGATCCCGGGGCAGGTCCGCCTGGTGAACTCGCTGCCAGTCGAGCACCATGTCGTTCGCCCACAGGAGAAGTTAAATCGAATCCGCTAACTGCAGCCTAAGAACAAACCGGAAGGGACGAGAAGAGAGAGGGTGGACGGTCTCGATACGCGGCTAACTTTCCTCGAAGTTTGATGCTTCGTAAATCAATGGCCATTCGTCGAGCCACGTTAAATTATTCTCGGCTCAGCGCACCCACCCCTCGACCGAAGATTCTATGGATTTTAACGCGGGCAGCTTATCCGTCAACCGAGAGTGATTATTTCGAACCTGCGCGATTTTCGAGTCGGAGAGATGGAATTTTAGAGCAGCAACCGCCCAAAAACTTTCCCTTCAAACTTCTTAATTAGATCTTCTCGAGGAAGAGCATTCGATCCAAGTGGTACCGGCTCGAACGGATAATTCGACACCGATAGCGATACGTTCCGCCGCCATTCGCCTAGCTGACAAATTTTTCCGGATTACTCGAGCAACCAGCGACTTACATTTGTTATCGTGCCGCTGCCTGCTTTTTCCTCTTGCTATTTTTCTTTTCCCTTCTTTTCTCTATTTTCTTTCGTCCCTTTTCTTTTTTAAATAAAATTCAACGAGCTTGCAGTCGATTCGCCCGGGCAAGTTTGCGCGACGGATAAAGTTACGCTGCATAAATGTAAGTTTGTAAATGAGCCACGCGCGGAACAATGGGAAGGGAGAGCGTGTCTCTTCTGGAAAACTCCCGTCTGAGAAAAAATGTCCTGGAACGAGATACCAAGACGACCCTCCCGACCATCGCTTCTGCTGTTACGCTGGAAAGTGGAGAGGAACGGAAGGGTGGAAGTTTGTCGCAAGAGTATCGTAACCGGTATCACCGGCGAAACGACGAAAAAATGAAGAAGGAGAATTCTCGGCAGGGGGAGGGAACATTGGGTGACGAGATAGCAGACATTGAATACTTTGGTCGAAGTAGCGGGCGTCGTTAATAATTCCAACGAAACTTTCGTTGCTTCCTTCCAGGCAATCGTGTGCCTATCGGTCACCGCGAAATTCGGCCGATAATGATTCCACCGTGTCGAAGAGAAATATTTAACAGGGGAAACGTATCGGGCGCGGAGAAGCGGCCGCGGTAACAAAGGTATCGATAACAGGGCGACGCCTTTCAGGCTTTTAATCGTTAAATAGCCAACCAGTGTTCTCGCCGGTCGTATTTTCCAGGAAGCTCGTAAAGTTTGCGGAACGCGCATTCTCGTTTTCCATTCCTTGCCGAAAATATCGGATGAATGGAGGGCGATTTCAAGGTGCACGGAGAGGCTGAAAGCCCCGTAAATACGGTTTTTCGCGTCGTTTTCGGGCGCAGGAAATTTGCCGAAAGGACAGAAACAGGGCGGAGAGAAAGATAGAGACGCAATAGGCGGTTCATTCAGCGCGCTGACCCCCGTAGTCGAGGGTAAAAGCGACAGTTTAAGCCCATTAGGATATTTATGGATTGGCCTTCCAGCGGCCGAGGCGGGGAGGGCGAGTGGCGTAGAGAGGGCGCATACGAGGGGTTGCAGGTCTATTCAAAGGTCTGACGGCACGCGACTCTCCGACCATTTCTTTCCCTCCGACGTCTTTCTCGCCGGGCCGACATCCACGCGAACACCTTTCGGGGGTGGTGTGCATCTTTGGTTCGCCCGGTGGCGCGGTGAAAAACGAGCCGGTGATTTATGAAAGCCCGTGTTGGTCCAGGCTCTTTAATAGGGCTGACCGAACGTCTCGATTTTCCCTCTAATCTCCCTCTTCTATCCGGCTCCCGTCCCAGCCACGTTCCGACGTTTTCGCCGCATCCCTCGACGTTATTTCAAATTTACGCCAGCACCGAGTAAATCTCGAAACGAACGCGAATTTTCGTCGTCGCTGCTCGGAATGCTACCGAATGGCCGATCGCGCGCTCCCCTTTTTTCCCCGACCGTTCTTCGCCGGCGGTGTTGCGAGTGCGTAAAAAATCTGGTTAATTAGTATCAGTGCGAAGAGTTTAATTAATTCCGGGGTTGGCAGAACGCGGAGTACCGGGGTCGAACAGGGCGCGCTCGCATCAGTCGTTAGATCGCATTAACGTGCACTGGCATTTTCCAGTTGGGCACGAACGAGATCTCGCATTCTGCAGACGCGCTCCTTTCTTCCTCTTTAATAAGAGCCGCCTGTGTACACGCTTGTATTTCGACTTCCGGCTGGCCGGAGTCCCCCGGTGCCTAACAGAGATGCATTGTGTGCAACGAAGCACCTGGCACGCGCCAGCTCCTGTCTTTATGTAGCCGCCCACTCTCTCTTTCTCTCCTCCTCTCTCTCTCTCTCCTCTCTCTCTCTCTCTCTCTTTCTCTCTCTCCTCCTTTCCTCCCTGCTCTCCTCTTCGCCTCCCTCGGTCTCTTTCTCCGCCGTGCACCACCTTCGCTCCATCGTTGGAGCTGTTTCGCTCGTACTCACGTACCGTTCCCCCATCGTACCACCCACACGTGCGCGCCAGTCGTTATCCTCTGGATATCCTCCGGACGTCTGCCTCCTCCATTCCAGTTCCTAACAAGATTTTCATCTCAGATATCTCGAACTCGGTTAACCGCGCATGGACTATTAGCGATAAAACTTGTTCGGTAAGTTCGTAATTCAGACCCGTTCCGCGGGAATAAATGTATCTTAATAAATACCACCGGAGGAATTTCCGATTTTCCAATGCCCGAATAGAACGGGGTCCGCGGCGCCCTTATCTCCTCCCGTTATCTTTATTTCAACGGCACCGCGTCGCGATGAAGTCGTTTGCCGTCGATCAAGATTGCCAGGCATGCGAACGACGGATAGCCGAACGAACCAACCTTCCAACCCTCGAATACCTATCCCCTCGGGCGCTACAAATTGCCGCACGTTTTCTGCGCGAACGAGAAATCGTTCGATCGCCTCGGCTATTATTTCCTTTTCCTTCTCCTCCTTCTCCTCCTTCTCCTCCTTCTTTTCCTTTTCCTTTTCGGCGGCATGACGCCTCGGCTAATTATACGTCCCGTTAAGGTCGGAACGGTCCCTCCGGTAAATAAACCGATCGCCGTAAAGTAGTCTGCAACTACCCTCGTATAACCCGAAGGGTCGGCCGGTTCAGTCGGCCGTCCCGACATACGAGATCGTAGCAGTCGCTTGGCACGCGTCTACGGTGCCTGTCAAAATACGCGCCCGATCCTTCCAGCCCCTATCCCGTCCCTTCGCAACGCACAACGCACGCACCCTCTCCGCTCGCTTCCCTCTCGGAGTCCCTACGTTTTCCGCAGTCACACACACGCACACGCACGTACACTCGTCCTACCGGTGGTGGCTTTGATTTTTCAAGGAAAAAAGACACACTGCTGGTGGGTTCTCGTGTTTCTCCTGGTGTCGGGGGTCGCGAGAAAAGGTCGAGGTGGTCCTTCCTATTAATCTCGAAGACAGCCCCGGTTCCCGTGAGACGGACGCCGCGTCTAATTGATTTACTATCGAAACACGCGAACGTTCGCCGTCTAGCTACCACCCGATAATCCTTATCGTCGACTTTTACCGCGAACCCGCCGTCCAGATAATCGGATTACGTATTCCTCGCTTATTCGTCGCGAGTTGTCCTTGGCTGGCGGAGCGGCGAGTATCGGGGTTCCCGATCGGAAGAAATCGAATGGTCGCACGGCACGTCGCTTCCCGTCCGGTTTCCCGATTCTCCTCGGGAATATATATCGAATCGCGCGTTCCGATAAATCTCTCGTCGTCTCGTCTTCGAAGACGCCGCAGCGTCCCGCGACCTCTTTAACTATAAGCGTCGGGAGTTTGCGACGGTGCTGCTGGTTCCGCGGTACGTATCGGTATTCGATAGCCAAACCGAGTGCCGTATGCGAATGTTGTTGTCCGTTCGCGGAAATATCGAGTCTATCCGGTGACGTGCTCGAACGTTCCCGAGAAGTTGGTACGATGGAACGGAGCGATAAGATAAGTTGGCGAAATGGAATCTTATCTAGGCGCCTGGTCTATCTTTCTGTTCTTTTTCGCCAGTGGCCTTCTTTTTTCGCTTCTTTTCTTCGGACGGGCTAGAACGGCCGACGAGAGGCGTTATCGCTCGTCATCGTAATTAACGCGAACGGCCACGAGGACGATAAAAATCGTTCTAGCCGCTCGTGACTCACGACGACGTCGTTTGCTTCCTCGTGGCGACGCCGTGTCACCGGAAACCCTCGGCTTTCCCGGAAATTAATAACGTTTTAATCGATTCCACGAACGTCCCGGCGCTAATACGAACGGAGAAAGATTAACCGAATCTACGAGCGGAGATTACGCATCGTCCAATCGGATTAATCGCTTTCCGCGCCGATATCGGGAATCAAGCAGGACGAATTACCCGCGGACCGTGTTTCCAGGGGGAGAGGGAGGACAAAACAGCCGGATTACCCTCTTCCTCTTTTACTTTCCTTCCTCGCTCTCCTCTGCCTCTGCCTCCTCCTTCTCGTTGTTCTATCGCCGCCACCGAGCAGCTCGCACTCGAAAGATAATATCCGTCTTCGATTTCGTTTCTTTCGCCATAAATCTTACGAGAAGAAACAGATAATCGATATTGCGGCGGCGATAAACAGCCGCAACCGTCTTATCGCGGTCTTCACGGAAACCTGTGAAGATAGGTCAGTGACTAGCCAAAGGAATTTACCGAGGAAAGAATTATCGAGAACACAGGCTACGCAGGATAAGGAGAAATGGATGGTGATTTCTTTTTCTCGGAATAAAACCGGGCCATCGTAACTCGGTCGAATGACAAGGAGGGGGTTGAAACTGTCGTATATACTGATAAACGTATGCCATTTAAACGGATTTATCGTACCCTCTCGTCGTTGTTCCACGATTCCGTGAAAGTCTTCTTTATCCGTGCCAGGGAAAATACGCAGAGACAGGACCCCGTTGCCGGACGTTCGCGCCTGTTTTATAAGATCACGCGGAGATCGAGATCGCGCGAAGCGATTTTCCACGTGGTTTGCCGAAATAACGCGAGGACCGATGTATTAGCGTTTTTACGTTGCCGTGGCTAAACGCGTATCACCCTGGAACGGAAACAGAAACGCGAAGGGCGGGGGAAATCGGTAGTATATTTGCATTAATAGCTAGGTTAATATTGATGCGCGTACTAATTCCATACCGATACTGCGAGATATCAATATTGATAATACCGTACGAATCTTTGGCAATGCTCGGTCATCCGTAGCCTACGTGTATCCGCAACGAATCAATGACCGCGCCACCGAATTTATACCGTACCTGCGGCGACTCTATCATTACTGGTCAGTCAGCCCCCTGAATTCGCGCTCTTTCACCCTTTAATAGCCGACAATCATACACATCCGCGTTAATAGGGAAATGGACTCTGTAGCAGCCGGTGAAACGGTAATCTTGCGAGTTTTACCAACAGACACGTCCCAGGCGCCGCCTCCTTTCCTCATTTGCCTTCGGATAGTCCTTTATCCGGGCGAATCGTTGGCGAACAGTTCGAGCCGAAAGGGTTTCGCGTGGCCATAGTAAAAATCGATTCGCCTCGGGCTCGCGTTCGCTCTCGAATAAACACTTTTTTAAACGGACACTCGCGTGCGCCACGAGGCGATGTCGCGATCGGTCATTACCGATAACGAATATTATGCTTTTCCACCGCTTGTTTCTTCCGCGGCCGGTGTTGTCCAGCTGTCACAGAGGTTCGATCGTCCCGGATAACGTCGCGATCCGGAGAATCTTTCGTGTGACCGGTTAATTCCCTCGATGATAATAACGCTTAACACGCGGCCACGCGCGGCACGAACAAAAGCGACGCGAGGTTGACGCACGGTTGAACACGATTACGTACACGAACGAATCCTAGGATTCCACTTTCCGCGAGCAACGGAAAGCTCGTCGACGCGCCGCTGAAAACCCGGGAAATAATCGTCACTACGATTTTCCACGAACGGTATTATCAGCCTTCGATCGGTTCCGCGTCGCGTAATTTTCTCCGCCGATCTATCGGGTTCGCGTTTCTCCGTTTTTCCGAAATTTCTCGTCGCGACGCTTTACTCCGGAACGGTGTGTCGTCGGCGATACGCGTGAAAAATGATAAGAAACGCGAGAATGTATAAGCGAGGATGGATGGACGACGGAGGGAACGCGCGTACCCCTGGCCTCGTTCATTTCGCGCGATAGTTTGGCAAAAACGCGCGTTCTACGGCGGTATATACAACGGCGAAACTCTTCGCAATCAAGGAATAAATTCGTGGGACCGCGCGGACCGGAGCGGAGCGGAGCGTGTGGAGCAGCAGCGGTCGTGTCTTTGCTCCAGTTCTTGCCTCACGGTCGTTCGGTTTCGGTGGTGCAACGGTTCCCCGTTCTTTCGCGACGCGGCGGTGATTTGTCACGTGGTGGGTGGCGAACGATTACGTTGCATTTGCAATTTCACGCGGCACACCTCTCGCCTCGCCGTTTCTTCTGATCTCTTTCGTGCGCTCGCGCGATCCCCCGGATACCACTTTGTTCTTCTTCGGCCCCTCTCCCCGTTTCTCTCCCCGTTTCTCTCCCCGTTTCTCTCCCCGTTTCCGAAAACGCGCCACGACCCACGGAATTCGAGAACTTTTGGGGAACGGGGGCAGACGGTGGGCAAATTACTCGAGCCGCAGATGATTGTCTCCGCTTCGTTCCGACGGCTCGGCACCACCCTGAATGTGCCGGCTAAATGAGAGCGTGACAAAAACACCTGGAGAAACCGTTCGTTCTATTAAACTCCCGCTCTAAGTTCGCCCGCAGCGCTAAGTAGCGAACGCTGCCAGCTTCTGACAGACGTTCCACCGTAATCGTCTGCCCGTACATTCCCCGACGCGTCCAGCCATTTCCAAGATTTTCAAGATTTCTCAAATTTTCCAAGTTTCCGCAAAATTTCGGAAATTTCGGAGAAAAAAGGAGATCCCTCGGACGCGCTCGAGCGAGCAAAGATCGGGATACCGTAAGTTCGACGTGCTCGGTCAGTCATTTACGCGAGGCGGATTCGTTTCGCGGGATTTTTTCGCGAGAGGGTAACGGTCGTGGTATCCTCTTACACGGCCGGGCGATGCGCTAATGGAGAGAATTAGCAGGATTTCGTTCGCGCGCGACGACGAACCGGAGAAGGGCCCGCTGCGGCGGTGGCCAAATTACTCGCGGCGCAGATGATCGTCTCTGTTTCGATTCGTGGCTCTTCTCGCCCAGGCAACGCCGCTCCGGATAATCTGTCAGGACCGCAGAATCCGGCTGGCCCTGCCTGGGAACCGAGCGGCGCGAACCAGACGAAACGAGCCTTCTCGACCAGAACAGAATGGCCCTCGTTTTTGCGCTCCGCGTAATGTCGCGCTCGTAGACCAACCACGGATTAGCACGCGGAGAACCCGATCGTTCCATCCAACGATCCCACGATAACCATCTCCTTTTTCCTTTTTCACTCCTTTCGCGGTTATCCGCGGAGACGTTTACGCCGTGCAGACGAATAGACTACGACGAGGCAAGGGAACGAGCTCGGCGACCACTCGAGACGTCGATTCGCGGACGGTGCGTATTCGAGGTAATATTCGAGAGCGTAAAAGAATCGTAACGCGAGAGATTTATCGCGATCCCACGGACGCGTGGCGAGCGATGATCGAGCGTAAGAGAGGATAAAAGTGGCGACCTAGCAGGTTGCCGGACTGGCGAGTGGTCGCGGAGGATTCGCCTCTCTCCGGCTGCCGAGAAAATATGTTAACAGGGAAGCGTATCGGGCATCCCGGAAGCCATTGGTCGGCGCTCGCGTTATCTGTTTCAGGTGCATTGAACGCATCTCGACACGGTGATACGACCGGTGATACGAGCGCGGAGCGGCGGGCGAGAGAAAGAGAGCGGCGCGGGTAATGGTTATCAGCCGCGCGTGCCTCCTCCTCGCTCGGCCGATAGCCGAGTTTTCCCTTCCTTTTCCTCGAGGATCACTCCAGGGATTCCAGGACTCGCGTCACCGATCGCCTGCTTCTTCTCCTTCTTCCCCTTCCCCCGGATCCGCGGCGTTTGAAATTCCACGGCCGCATATAAACGGGCCGCGACGCGTAAATCCTGACCGGCCTGTCCCACGGCGAATCCATTGCCCCGGGCGAGCTCGAAACGGATAAAATAATAGCGTTAACGAGCCCCCTCCCTGGCTCTCGCTCTCTTTCTCTCTCTCCCTCTCGCTGCTTTGTGTCGCGGAAAGGATGGAAGCCGGGTCTCCGGCTAGACGTGAGAAGAAGCCGCACCGGGCAATCGCACCGGCGCGGTTCGATCGAACGAAACGATCCACATTCCTGCGGCGGATAGGTCCTTCGCCGATCCAGGTACATACGCTCGAGACGAGCGGCTTACACGGACGACGAAACCTCGATTATCACCTCGCCACGTGATACGTGCGTGACTATCCGGAACTGCGGCTCCGCTTCCCAAGGGACCATGTCCGACCATTTAATCGAGTGTTATAATTGCTGACACCTGCATAAGGGAACGATAGATCATTAGCGAACACGAGCAGCATAGACGCGAGATGCGGCTAGCCACTGATTCCCTCTCTCTCTCTCTCTCTCTCTCTCTCTCTGTCCATCCGTGTCACTATCTCTCCCTCTTCTCTACGCGACCCCTTTCATCGCGCCATTTTTCTACCTAACCGAGCATCGTTCGTGTCGGCATCGAGATCGCGAGGGTATCGAGGCAATAAAGGGAAGCGGAGAAGGAGAGAACAGGATATTAAGATTTCACGGCGACTCGGGGCACGCTTCGACTGCATTTTCTGCGAGAAATTTCGTGCAAGCTCGACGATATCGTTATCACGAACAGACACATTTCTCCGTGCACTCGGCGGAAGGTTATGGATTATTTAAAGATTCCCGTGGAATCGTCACGCGAGCCGAGCCGTGCCGAGGCTGCGAGTGAAAATAATCGTAGCGGAGCAACCGCGTCGTACTAGGCTACACGCTGGTCGTGCTCCATTCTCCCTCTCTGTCTCTCTCTCTCTCTCTCTCTCTCTCTCTCTCTCTCTCTGTCTTCTCCGTGTGTTTACGTAGCGGCCACAAGGCACGTGCATGCACGCGACTGCAACTGCAATTGGCGCTCGCGCGCTGGCTTCGCCCTGGCCCCTTGGCTCCCGCGGGGACGTTCTGCAGCATTTCGGTTAGGGTGATAATTGCCGTTAGTGTTCCCTGTGACGCACGCATATGCTGGACGCTCAGGTATGCGCCACGCGATCCCGCCGACGCGTACGTGGCCGCGTTAAGCTCGATTTCTGCCACCGTTCGGACACGCCCGCCATCATCGATTCGAACGAGATATCTTGCCTATGCCGGCCCCCATCGGCCGTTTGATCTTTCGCGGAATGGCCAGCCGCTTTGCCACGCGCCACGCTCCCGATCCCGATCCTCTGTTTCATCCTCTACGGTTATCGAATCGCCTCGCCTGCCTATTCAAGGCGTTCCGCGCGCAAATATTGGGATAATCCGACGCGGGGATATCGACCTATGGTCGCCGTGGATTAAACACCGGCCGAGACGCGAGTGCAATTTCGCCCTCTCCTCACCAGTCCCGTTTCTAGCCGATCGAATCGGCCGGGGTCGCGCGGAAAATCCGCGTCTATCGTCCAGTTAAAGGTATTCTCGAGAAAAGGCGGACGATAATCCTCGGAAGAGGCGTCCGTTCGTGGTTCGCGTACCGTGTACTTACCGAGTCCTGCTGGCATCCGCAACGTCCAGTTGCTCGGTTGATCGGTGGCGCTCGATCCACGAAATCGCCGTACAACCGAGCGAACATTTATTTCGCGTGTTTGAAAGGGCAACGACGGGGTTGGCGGGAGCTGGCCCGGGGAAGGAGGAACGTCCACGGGAGCCAAGAGGAGAGAACAGGAGGGAAGATAGTGTAACAATACGGCATATGGCGCGTGCTCGTCCCGAATGCAGCGGCAGCAACACGCGATGCAGTTCAGCTGCCGACCGCATCATCGTTCGGTTCTCGCACGAACCCGAGCTCCCGGGTTCTCGCTTTATTTTCTCCTCTTCTCTCTTCCTTCCTTCCTTCCTTCCTTCCTTCCTTCCTTCCTTCCTTTCTCCGACCTTTTCCCTCCCGACTTTCTCCGCCTTTTCCATTTTCTTCTCGCTCTTCCATCGATCTCGCCTCCACCTCGAGATAACTCTATACACGCATCGCGTATACACTCGCATAGGTGTATCGACGCGTACGTGTGCAAGGGGGAAAGAGCGCCACGTGTTCTCTCTGGCTCGACGAGTTCTTCGAGGTGGTTCGCAGGGTTCCTCGCGGGACAAACTTCTGGCATCCCGAGCCGGGGCCCCCGGGGCGAGAAATTCGAAGGATCCCGAGCACGTTGCGTGCTCCCTCTCTCGACGGCACCACGAGATATTAAGAGCTACCTACGTCTTCGTTACGTACGTTAGCTCGCCTCGGCCCACCCATGCTTGATGGCGAGACGAAAAGCATTACCCCGGAGGGCAGCCGCGAGCCCCGAAACCAGCCTCGTTTCCTCTCTCTTACCGTGTCCCGCGTCGCGGCTCCTCTTTGTCAACTTTCCAATCGCGACGTCCTTCCTCCTCCTTCCTCCTCCTTCCTCCTCCTCCTCCCTCCTCCTCCTCCTTCCTCCTCTGCCCCCTTCGACGCGAACCAAGCCTTCCGCGCGGTCGTTATCGTTTACCTCTGCCGCGAGATGCGCCCGGTGGTCGCGTAGAATTTCTGCTCCGGCAAAAATGGGGACGTGGCCAAAGGGAGACGGAGAGAGAGAGAGAGAGAGAGGAAGGCAGAAACAAACGCGACTTCCGAAAAAGGAAGAGACGGTCTAGCCGAGACGTAGTAGCACGGCGCGCGAGTGCGCAGGATTTCTTCGAGGAATCCCATTCCAGCACGGTGCCTGGAGTCGCGTACAAACGCGCAATTAGCATTTGGAATAATTTCGCGATACGCAGAGAGGAGAGGAAAGGAGAGGAGAGGAGAGGAGAGGAGAGGAGAGGGAGCGGGATCGGAGTGGCTTGGTGTCTGGGGTCTCTAGCGAGAGAGGAAGGACGGGTATAGAGTAAAAAGGAGGACGGGAGAGAAAGAGGGCCGGCGGTGTAATGGTGTTGGCCTCTGCATCGAGCACGGTGGCTGGTCGCACCTGTCGCGATCACGGTGGTCTCGTCCAACCGAGAAAGAGACGCCCCCACGGCTCAAACGGGTCCCGAACGAGTTCGGTTCTGTTCGAAATTCCTTCCAATTTCGCTCGTCCCGTACAACGTTGCACTCGACCCGGTTCCAGTCACGGCCTCGAAAAGCTAGATCCTCGGCCGCGCGGACCGACCGCTCGAGCTTCGTTTCACCCGCTAGACCGGACCTCGCCCGGGCTACTCACGAGTTTCCCAACCACTCCGCGCGTTCAGCCTCCTACGGCGAACGCGCGCGCGATAGTCGTTATCGTTAACGATGGAAATCGGGTAAACGAACGGACGCGGTGTAATTCGCCGGCGAGCGGCGGGCGACTCGAAGGAAATCGGCCAGGTCGAGGCAAGTTCGCGTCTTTCCCCTCGGCGCAGTACCGTCCCGTTGCAAAGTTTTTCGGCGAAAACCCAGCAGGGTCGGCTCGCGATCGGCTGGATCGAGGCGGTGCACGAGTGGCTGAATTTTCGGCACCCGATTCGGCTTAACAGTTTTTAAGGTCATTACGAACCATTTAGACGCGCGCCGCTTGCCCTTTTTACCGCGGCTAACGAAGACATTATAAGCGGCCGCTTCTCTCTCCTCTCCTCTCTCCTCCCTTCGCGCTTCCCTTCTCTCTCGCCCTTCCTTCGTCCCCTTGTATACCTTCGGCTTTCCGTTCGTCTTTTTCCCAACCCCTCTTCGCCTTTCACTTTGCACGGCCGTCCTCTCCTCCTCTCCGCGGCCATTACGCGAGGTATCGTTAATGCCGAGAGGCCGGCACGACCGGCGAAACGATCGAGAAATAACCGTTCGCGAGTTCCTCGCGTTTCATTCCGGCATCGGCGAAGGAACGCGCGTCGCCGCGGAGACATCGCGGCCCGAGCGAAAGTCGAAATCGATCCGCGATCGATCGGCCCCCGATAAAACCGTACGCCGGTTCATTTACGCCGCGGACACGGAACGCCTCGTTCTCCCCGATTACTCTCGGGGCCTCGGCGAAACACGCGCGGTCCGCGTCGTAACGCGCGATACGATCTCGGAACTCGCGCCAGAGATCCGAACGGAGAGTGTCGCCTCCCTTTGAAACCGAGTCATTGCATCTTAGCCGCAATTAAAACGTTGTACGCGCGTCAAGAGCCGCCTATCGACTTTCGCTCCTCTCTCTCCCTCTCTCGCCGCGTCCAGGCCGCGCGAGGCCAGCCTCGCGCTTATCAGCGGCAACGAGATCTGCCGGACGAGTCGGGCATGATTGCATAATGCCGTGCCAATAAAAACTCTGCACGGCCACGCGAAACGGGGGAAGAAAAGAGGACGAAAGCATCGCAACGATGCGTCATACCCGACGAATAGCCGCGTTTCTTTTTTTCTCTCTCTCTCTCTCTCTCTCTCTCTCTCTCTCTTTCTTTTCTTTCTTCCGCTCCGTTCCTTAGACCTCCGCACGACGACGACGACGACGACGACGTCGACGGCGCGAGGAATCGATCGTGCGGATCGATCGACGACAATGCTCTTTCCGAGGCGTAGCGTATATACGATTGCATAACGGTACACGTCAGACTACAAGACTCGCGTACGCACACCGTGAACCAGCAACGAAAATCAGCGGGACGAGTGCGCGACGCGTTGCGCACCGAGTTTCAACGAGCAGCACAAAAGGAAGCGATCGCACGTCATACTTAACGAGGGCCCCTCCTCCCTCCCCCTGCCCTCTTTCTCTCTCTCCCACCCTCTCGCCTCCTCCGCCTCCTCTTGCTCCTTTTTCCTCTTCTCCTGCCTTATTCTTTCCCCCGTCAGCTCGTAGGTTCGAATCTCTGTTTATCTTTATCTCTTTTGGTTTGGTTTGTCGGCTCGCGGCTCGGCACCGTGATTACAGGGTACCCGGCACTCACCTCGGTAACTCTGGTGGTCCTCTCTCCTCGTACTACCAGAGGGACGATGCGCAGCATCCTCGGCAGGAGCGAGCAGGACCCTACTACCTCTCCCACTCTCCTCTCCTTTCCTCCACTTCTTCTTCTTCTTCTCCTCTTCCTCCTCCTCCTCTTCCTCTTCCTTCTTCTTCTCTTTGCCTCTCTCCGCCACTCCACCTGTCTCTCTTCTCCTTCCACGTCTCCTCGACCACTGGTCCACCTTCTCGACTCTCTTTTTCATTCGTCCCGTTCGATATTACTTTTCTATCTTCATTGTATTTCGCCCGGCTTTATTATCCTCGTCATCCGCGCTTTAACATCCTTCCCTCCTCTCTCCGTCCTCGGCCCTGACCGTTCTCTCTCTCTCTCTCTCTCTCTCTCTCTCTCTCTCTCTCTCGCTCTCTCCGTTGCCCTTGCTGCTCGCCACTCGGCCTTCTTTCTCCGATCGCCGGCCCCTCGTCCGTCGTTCTCTTCCTCGCTTCTTCCCCGAGCGCCCTCCTCCTCTCCGGCACTAACTACCTGTGTCTTATTAGCGATACAGTCGGGGCGAAAAGGTAGTCTCGCTTGCGCCGCTGATGTGTTAATCGGGTGATTCCGAGCGCCGCCGACGTCCTGCGCGCGCACCGAGCTTTTCTTTCCGCCGCGAACGCGCCTCCATTTTGGTTCACGCCGAGCCACCCGGTCCCCGTCACGCCGCGCCTTCGATCCCGATCGTTCCGCAGTTCAGTTCCCTGCCAGACCACCCTCTTTAAGCGATTCCCGCGTAATCGATCGAACAGACCAACCCGACGATCCAGCAAATTATCGAGCAACCAGCGATCGCTCGGAATCAGAATCGGTCGGTCCGCGACGTCGTCTCCGGGTTCCCGTTATCGAGTAGCCGGCCATGCGAGACGGTTTTCGAAACGGAAGAGGAAAAAAGAAGGGACCCGACGTGGCACGGTGTAACGATCGCGGCGGAAAACGATGAAATCGGCATTGTTCGGAAGCGATCGATCCCCGACCGGTGAAAAAGAGTCAGGTGGTCGAGGAACGGGATAAAGGAAACAGAGGTCTAAGCAAAAAGATAGACGGGGGCGGGAGAGGGAGTGGAGAAGGAGGGGAACGAAGTTTCGTGGACTGTGGAGAGCACGAGCCGAAACGAAGCGGCATCGCCCCGTAACGAGCAGCTAGCCTTCCACCTGTGGCTAAGGGAGAGAGTACTCCGATTTTCCATCCCCTTCCGCGCCCGGCGATCCTATTAGGAGTGCACGCGGCGATGCACTCGCGGACTCTAACGAGCCGTGAGAGAAAACTGCTGCAGCCGGTCCGGTGGCCGTGGCCGACGCCGCTGCCACCTCTAATCTAAAGCGAATTTTCCCCCGCGAGCCGGCGCCGCGACGCAGCCGATTTATTTTCCACGATTTTACGAGCACCGCGGACGCGGCTGCGCCTCTCCTCCGCGCGCGAAATGTCCTGCGGTTCCGTCGCCGGAGTAATGCTTTCCGCGCCGATTCGCTTTAATTACCACTGGCCGTAATTATCGAGTTCGACTGGAAGGAACAACCACCCCGTCGAAGCTTCGCTTTCACCCTTTCCTCCGATCGTTTAACCGCGCGTCGTTTGCATCCGCCGTTTTGGCACGGTTTACAACGCGACCCTCTGTCTTTTCACCGCGCTCGCCCCATTGTTCGCGCGTGCGTCCTCGGGAAAAACCTGTCGCTTTCTGCTGCGCGTCGGTTCGGATCCTCGAACGGGGCCGCAAAGTTCCTTTGACCGAGAACGTTTCCATCGACGACGCCTCCGTCGAGTGGCCGACGACTTTACGATCGCGTCAGCAGCCACGGCGTCGCGGTAAATCGGTGCACCGGCGTTAACACGGCGTCGAATAGCCGCGTTAAAGGGGTCGATGCGCGCATGATTTTCCGGGGCTGAAATAAAGGGATAATCGGGCCGGAGAGCGAGGAGAGGATCGCGTGCCCCGGCGATAAAACCGGACTCTCACGTGTCGACCTGCGAATCGTCGCACCTGCGAGTTTATCAGACGGAAGAGGCCATAGAGTCACGGTAGCCGTCTTGGAGTCTTAAACGGTCAGCGGTAGTCGTACACTCTCCGTGCCGGGCTTATCGCCAGCCAACGCTCGGAAGGTAGCCTGAGCTAGCACCCGTGCTTCCCCCGTGCTTCCACCGTGCTTCCACCGTGCTTCCACCATGCCTCCACCGTGCCTCCACCGGCCGGAATCGTTCTATCGAGGGGGCCTTAACGCCTCGTGGAATCTCCACGGAAACGTTCGCGTGTTGCCATTTTCTGGCCGCGCTCCCTCGTCAATCTCTCCCTCTCTGTCTCTCTCTTCTTCTCCCGCGAGCCTCCATCCTGGCCCAGAAAAGAAACTGCGCGGGGGCGGGCAGAGGGAACGAGGGGACAGCAGCAGAGGAGAAGGAGTAAAAGTAGAGAGCGAGGTAAGGAGAGGAAGTTGGATCGGACGCGAGTTTTCAAAGTCGGTATTACTGGAGAGAGAGAGCGAGAGAGAGAGGGAGAGAGGCTGGAAGTTTGGTACGGAGGTTAGGCGAGTGGCCGGGACGCGAGCCTCGACAGAGCTCCCGGCGTAATTAAGGGAATTAAAGAAAAAGTTTCCACGTCGTGCGAGAGCCGGCGCGCGGCAGGAGCGAGTGCATTACGCGCAGCCGAGGCGACAAATGGCATTCATACGTCGTCGTCGCTGGATAAAAAGCTGCAGGAGTTAACGATGTACCGGAGGACTTCATTACCGCAGGATTCCCGCCTTCCCTCTGGCTCTCCCTCTGGCTCTCCCCCTGGCTCTCCCCCTGGCTCTCCCTCGCGGCCGCCACCCAGGCACGTCATTTCGATGCACCGTTATTTATCGCGCGCTTTATAAATAACCGTTAATCGATATCGAGTCTCCGGCGTCTGCTCTCGCTCGATTCCGCGAATGATTTTTCGCCGAGCGGGCTCCGTTCCGATCGGGATTCCTCCCGGTGCACGGCGGCCCGCTCCGGGACGATTCGGGGCGATCCGGGGACGAATTCTTTCGCGAATGCTTCCTCGTCTAGACGATTCGCGTGCGTGCGCGCGCGAGCGAGCGCTCGTAAATAAGAATACAGAAAATTCGTGGAAAAAGGAGGAGTTGCCCCGAAACGGACTATTTCGGTAGGATCCCTGGTCGCCAGCGACATTCTTCGACGCGTTCGGGCCCGGAGTGACAATTCCGATAACGAATACACGGGATTTACGAATTATGGCGCGCGGCTGGACGCGCCGAAAGCGGCGCGCTCAGAGAGGAAAGGAAGGAAGGAAGAGGAGACGTTGGGCGCGTTCGGGCCGAGTTGGCGCATAAATTCGCCACGGCTAGGAATACTTTTGTATCAGGGCGCGTCCGAACGGGCTTGGCCGAAAACGGCACTGGCCGTCGTCGTGGCCGTCGCCGTGGTCGCCTCGTCGAAACCAACCGAATCGAAGCACCGTGCGCACACGAGGAAAGAACGAAAGGGTACGGGAGTCGCGGAACGTGTAAATTCCTGTGTGGTCGTTTCCTACCTTCTCGTGCCACCTCCTCCGACCACCGTGTCTCTCCGTCCCTTTTCTCCCTTTCTCCCGCCTCTCTCTCTCCCACCTCTCTCTCTCTCTCTCTCTCTCTCTCCCGTCTCTCTGCCGCCTCTCTGCCGCCTCTTTCCAGCGGCGCACAGGCCGATTTAAATATCAAAGGCGGCTTAAATCTGACCTATACCACGCTGAATCATGTTACCTCTATAGGCTTATAAGGGATTTACCAGTGCGCTATTTCGAGGGAACTCCTCTTAGCAGCGTGTTGACCGAGGCGCTAACATCCTCCGGGACAAAGGCGGCCACCGTGATCCTAACGATCGTCCCGGGTAGAACCGCCGGCCGCGGGGGGGGATGAAAATATGCATTCGTCCTTGGACCCTCCTGTGAGAAAGTTCCTGATCCTGCGTGTCGCAGCGCGCCAGCGCGCCAGCGACCATCCACCGTCCAACTCGCTCGCTCGCTCGCGCGCCAACCGCCGCTGTCTTATTTTCACCGAGCGCAATCCTCTTCGCTGCTAGTTCTCCGTAATCACCGTTACGCTTCATTTACACGTGCCTCCCCGCGGAACGCGATCCAGACGCCGCTCGATCCTCCGCTCGATCCTTCGCTCCTTTGTCGTTCCGTCTCCGCTCGAAATTGCCTTCTTCGAGCCGTTCGACGTGACCGCGATTAATCGAACCCGAGACGAAACGAAATAACAGACGCGCGTTGCTCGCCGTTTTCTTTTTCTCGCTGGTCCAGCGACCTGCAGCCTCCGTTAGGTCCGCTGGCACGGTGAAAAGCGGACGAGAGCTCGGTACGAAAATTCTCGCCGTTTCCTCGGCCGTTTTCCGGGCCAGCGGCGCGCGACTCCTCGAGCACCTGTGCAATCGTCCCTTATCCGTCGAGGGTATCCTCCAGACCGGAGAAATCGCGTTTCCTCCAGGCGCAAACAAATTTGCTTTGCCGTCGTTCGAGACTCTTCCACCGTCACGGACTTCCCCGCGTGCAATTCGATTACGAGCGGACAACGAGCCTCGCGAGCTATTAAACGATCGAACGGGGATTCGGGGGATCGCGGGAAGAAAAGGGGAAAAGGGTGGTTTCCGGTGTTAGAGGGAAAGGAAACGAGGGGAAGAAAGATGGTCGGGGAGTTGTCGTTGGGCCGGGGCCCGAACCGGGCCATATTTTCTCCCCGTACTGTACCTTATTTGCCGATAATCACGAACGGAGATCGGTCCCGGGTAGACAGGGTGATGGCTATTTTAGTAGGTGGAAAATTATACGGCGGCTTCCACAGGCTCTAAAATGGGCAGCTCTTCGGTTACGAACTATAATAATCATTTCGTCGGATGAGGAAGGAGCCGCGGCGATGGTGGAAGAAGGGGCGTCGGAGGGGCGTCGGAGGGAAAGAGTAGGGAAAGAGTAGGGGTCTGGGATACAGGCTGGCGTATACGAGTCGCTTCCAAGCGTGCCGATGTGGTAGTCGACATATTTACCGGCTCGTTAACGTCTCGTAGAGAGAGGACGACGTTCCCCCTTCGGGGTATCGCCGCGTCTCGTTCTAAAAATTCCTTCCCTAATTGAGATCTCGCGGTGGCCAAGCGCCGGGGCTGATTACGACATTCCAGAGGGACTGTTGCCGCGCGTGAACCCCGCTGATTGCCGCGCCGCTGAAGAAAGCGGGATCGAACCGTGGCTAGAAAAAACCCTCCCGGCCGAGAGAAACGAACGAAATAAATTCGTTCCGCGAGCTGCCGCTTCTTCTTTCTCCCGGTGTTTATTAGCGATCGCAGCCGCGAATGAATAATAGCGCGCGGCGGAAGCGTTGCACGCGAGGACCGGATAGACCGGATAACCGGATCGGAAAAATTCACGCTGGCGATTGTCCGCGCGAGAGATGGTCGCGGCGGTGTC
>NIJG01000134.1:3959597-3975473 GCA_002201625.1 Euglossa dilemma | reverse complement strand
CCCAGAGGGAGAGGAGAGAATCGCGAGAACTCTTGCCGTCTGTTTATCGCGCTCCGTATCGTTTCGTTCCGCCGTCCGGGCCAATTCCCCGGACGGGATTTCGTCCCGGCTTTTCCCTCCGCGTTTAGCCGCGCCTCGCGAGACGCGGATTCCGCTTTTCTCGCGGCCGCGAAGAAATCGCCGGTTAATTCGAGACACGCCGCGATTGCACGCTTAGAGGACCCGCGGCGGGTTCTTCGATTTCGGATCACCCTGTCCCCTTAACGAGCCAACACTTTTCCAACTCGCTACGGTTAACCCAGAAGACCCTCCGCGGGTCCCGGCCCACGGTGATTTTTTCCCTTTTACTCGTTTTTGATTGGTAGCCGGGGAGAGGGAAGGGAGACCTATAAAGGGCCGCCGAAAAATAAGACCGAGCAACCCCTTCCTCTCCTCTCTTATCCTCTATCGCCCCCTTCCTCTTCCTCTCTCCTCCCCACTGTCTCTCTCGCTCGCTCTCTTCCCTCGTCCACTGCTTCCCGTCTCTTCTCCAGTTTTCTCCCTTTCTCTTTTATTTTCTCCCTCCCCCTGCCTGCGTGGCCCTACCTCCTCCGCTTTGATTTCGGTAGGTAGAGAGGCTGCCGAGATGGACCGAGAGCGAGCAGGAAAGAGAAAGGGGCAGAGAAAGAGGGAGAAGGAAGGAGGGGGCCCCCGAAACCGGGCAGTGTGTAATTTTGCGCCGGCTTAGGAAAACACGGCGGCCACCCGCGCGTTTCGCGAGCGGCGGAGATTTAAAAATAAAAGGCCTGCTCCGTGGCCGGGGTCCAGGGGGAGTCCAGGGGCGGAAGGAGGAAAAGAGGGCCAGGCCGATCGCAGCGGCCACCTTGTTCTCCATTCCGGCGTCTCTTTGTCTCTCTCCGAGGCGAGAAGAGAGCCACTTTGCATTCCCGAGCTACGCGCGCGCGCGCGCCAGCGCGAGCGCTCCCGCTCCAACTCGCTAGGCTCGCCGAAAAGCTCCGAGGGGAAAGCTCGACGAATCGAACCGCCGCCATTCTCCTCCGTCCACCCTCGTTCTCCGATTTTCCCCTATTTCCCGCTATTTTCCAGCGTCTCGGAATCCGAGGGAAACGCGCTCGTACGCTCGTTTGCCACGGTTTTTCGTCCATTTCGAAATTACTCCGGGACCGATCGTTCCCGCGAACCTACCGCGGAATAAATTTCCTGCCAGACGAACGGTAATTTCGCGGAAAATGTTCCCGAGCTACGAAAAATATTCCGCGTCGATGAAATATTTTTCAACCGCGCTGTCTCTCTCGCGGTTCCGCTCGACGATCGAATGCGGGAAAAATTCGAAGGCGGTTAGAGATATTCTTCCTTCGATTCGAGAGCAGCGGGAGTTTTGGCGGAGACGAGAGGAAGAGAGGAAATCCCTGGCTTTTCC
Organism: Euglossa dilemma; assembly: GCA_002201625.1. Taxonomy (NCBI): domain Eukaryota; kingdom Metazoa; phylum Arthropoda; class Insecta; order Hymenoptera; family Apidae; genus Euglossa; species Euglossa dilemma. The sequence goes on along the minus strand of NIJG01000134.1, from coordinate 3,974,053 downwards.
CGTTTCGCGTTTTAATCGGACGCGGGAGCGTGTTTTGACACGCGTGTACGTGCTCCGATAATGGTCTGTGCGCGGCGAGAGAAAAGACGTTTCTCGGCGGGGCTCTCGAACTCCTCGGAGCATAACCACTTTCTTTCGTCTCACGAGCCGAGAGAAAGGAGCCCGAGGTGTTCGCGGGATTCTTCCACGCCTTCCACCGTGTCCTTATCCTCCTTATCCCCTTGTCGAGTCGGCGTATGAAAAACTCCGTATCGCCTGGCGGAATCTTCCCGGACCCGTGTGGCTACCGTCCAAAGTGCAAGCTTTCTCTCCGCCGCGGAATATATTCTCTATTATCCTTTCTCGCCACCGGCTTTCGCTGGCTGTCGCGCAAAAATGCCCCACCCCCTAGTCCGCTCGATAACGCCTCTTAAACTCGAAAACACCAGTCCCACGCTTCCCTCCTCCTCGCTCTGACTCGCAACTTTTGCTTCTCTCGCGCCGAGCCAGCTGTGCCGGCCAGCCGAAGTAACCCAATTTACGGAAGAATTTTCAACCGCCGCGCGGTTCCGACCTCGCTCCTACTCGCTTTCGACCAACGCCTCTATCTCCGTCACCGATCTATCCGAGGCCCGAGATCCGCTCGATATTCGACGGCTTAATTTCGAAAGCGAACCACCACCGCCATCGCCATCGCCATCGCCATCGTCGACGTGCGTGGCCGCGCGGACCCGAAGCGGCGTCGGCCGCGTCGGCCGCGTCGGCGACGGTAGACAAAATTTTGTCGCGCGAATCCGAGGCCTCCGTGGATGTGTTTACTCTGCGCCGTCACTTCGTGCCCCTTCTTTTTCTCTTTTCTTTTCTTCCTTTCTTTTTTCGCGTTCTCTTGGCCCAGGTAACCAGATACATCGGCGGCGGCACGCCGTTGCTGCCCAAAAGGGACCCCCACGGCGCCGATGGCGCGGTGGGTCCGCATACGTGCTCTCCTCCGCACGATAGAGACCTCGCCTTTTCGCTCGCCTTATTTCTTCCACGGCCTCCGATCCATATTCTCTCGCCTGTCCTCTTCGTCCTCCTCTTCCTCCTCCTCGGCTCTCGGGCTTACGCGTGCATTTAGTAGACCACCGATTGCACGCAACGCGTCCGCCGTTTCAACGCCGCCCCCTCCCGTCGCTCTCCTGTCTCCGGCAACTTTCCCTTTGATACGCACGCTTTTAAACCCGGGGCCCGCGCTGCCGCGATCGTCTTTGAAACGGAACGAAAACGAGGATTCCGGCCGGGAAATACGAACGCTTTCCCTCCCGTTGCTAACTACGACTGCCACGGCGAACTTCGTAATTTCTCGCTGCAGGCGTCGGAGTTATTAACACGGACTTAAATGTTGCTTCGCGCCGAGGAACATTAACAACGATGGTACGCTGCGAAGCGGATAATACGAACGGTCGAGCAACGCGCTGCCGCGCCGTACAAAGTACTGGCTGTAACGGCGAGCCTGCTACGCCCGAAATAAAGTACCATTCGGTTACGCCGTAGCCGAGCTAATTTTCTCCTAATTGAAATTTCACCTCGGAAACCGGAATTCGGAGATCGAGATCTCCGAAACGATCGCGTTTAGACGAGGGTTAACGGCCGGGGAACAAGGCGCCGCCGTGCTTCTCCGGATAATCTAGATTTCCGAACATCGTTCGGCTACAGCCGCGCTGGCCGCATCGCGATAACGCCGATACCCTATCCGTGCTTCGGATCTTCCTCGTCTTTCGATATCGTCCCGCGATAACGCTCAGACCCGCGCCGTGATTCCGCCGTTGGTTCTTCGATCGCGCGGTTATTTCGCGATCTAACAACGCGCGGAGACTAACGCGAGCGAGATTACGCGCGCGACAGTCCCGGCTCGCGGACCGTCTGACAAGGGAAAGCAGGAAAATCCACCGACCGTTTCCTCTTCCCCTCGAGCGCGCACACCCGCGAACGGGTATCGGCTCGTGGAATTAAGGGATCTCGTAATTCACGATTTCCTCCGCGATTTCTGCCGGTCATAAACGAATGCAGCAACGCTATGAATATTCCATCGCGCCAGCAGTTTGTCGCCAAAGCCCCGCTCGTATCGCGCGTAATTCCATCGCGACCCTTAGCCCGACAACCCTCTTCCAACGCTTAGTTTCTTTTCGCGATATTTCCGCGAATCTGCATAAGCGCGATCGACTGGGATTCCAAACGACTCGATCTCTTCTATCCGCTTTGCATCGAGGATCGAGCGTGGAAGCGAAACTCTGTTCGCAGAAGGAAGAAGGAAAAGAACGCCCCCGCGGTTGCCGAACGGACGCGCGAGGGTAACGACGGATACGCGTCGAGCCGGCGCGGAAGGGAAAGGTTACCGGGGGCCATAAACCAGTTTGTAGTATATAAGAGGCAAATTCGTAAAAGCGTAATCTTACGGTGGCCGGGGGCCGTCTCGGGCCGGGGTCACGTTATGATAACATCTTTATCCTTTCTCGTATAAATTTTACGGGGAACGCCGCTTTAACCGAAATACAGCCGTAACCGACCGCACGAATTATAAGGATCGTTTCGCGGATTAAAGGGACCCCGGCCGCGGCGGCGATAAAATTCTGTTATTCTTTTCTTCCTTTCCGCCGTGACAGAGATATCAAACGCAGCCAACGACGAGAGCCCTCCCTCCCTTCTCCTCCTAATAACCGGCAAACAAACGACCTTTTAAACGACGTTTCTATGGGGAAACGATACGACTGTCGTGCTCGCAACGTCTCACGATCGCCGGAGTAGTCGTCAACTTTGAAACTTTCTCCATTAACCTACCTTCGTTGCGTCGAGTTTATTTCCCTTTAACCGCTTCGCCTACGATATCGCGCGAGGCTCTCGCGGCAAGGAAGCGGGACGAACGCGAGTCGCGCGGTTCACAGGCGTCGTCCGTACACCGAATCCAACGTAAACAAAGCGCCGTGAGCTCGTCGCGGTCCTCGAAATTTCCTTCCTGTTTTTGTCAGTCGTTTGTTATTCTTCGACGCGGTCGGACGTGATTGCTCGACGCGTGTGACCGACCTTGCCGTTCGTCGCACCACGCGCCACTCGAGCTTCCAGAGTCTTCCAACCGCCGTTCGGTTAGTAATATTTTATTTTCTTATATACAGAGCGATGGAATAGATTCCTCAGACTTTGTCGTTGACGAGGATACGCGTCACGGGAGCTGGAACGGCGTTTTACTTGGCGATCGAAGCGCGTCCACGCTCCGCCTCATCGCCGCTATAAATTATCCGCGTTAAACGCGGATACGTTGAAATTTGTCCGGCCCGACGGCGGGTACATTAACGAAACGTTCGCGTAAAGGAGATATTTAGTAGTTGGAACAGGCCACGGCGCGTGAGATATTAAATCTAGGCTGTTCCAAAACTATCGACCACCACACGCCACCGGTGTTTCCCTTTAACTTCCGACATATTCCGGACACGCGTGGAATTTCGAGTTAGCGTCCAGCCGGCTGCCAGCGCGGCCCCTAACGAAAGGGTTGCCGCGGAAGATATGCCAATAACGCGAGCACGGTTTAGAGGACGCGACGCGACGGGACGCGCGTCTGGTCGCCGTCGGCTTTCCTTTCACCCTCGCCGGCCGGCCGGCACGGAAAACTCCACCCTCTTCGCGCCGACAGACCTTGGTCGCGCGATCGAACAGAAGCTATGTCAACGGAAAACCCGATTACACCGTCCGACCCCGTTTTGTTGTCTCTCCTTTACCGCGGCAAACAAAACCACCCTGTTAACCCTCGACTTCTATCTTCGGCCACGTCCCCGTCGTTACAACGAGCAAACACTCACCCTCCCGAACCGAGTCTCGCTCTTCCCACGCCAGCTTCTTATTCGCCTCTCCGTCGCTTCGCGTTTCATTCCGCCGCACCGGCCTCGCAACCTTGTACGACTTTCACCGGTTTTCTTTTCCTCGAAAACGAACACATCCTCGCGACGCGACGCGGACCCACGCGTAGGCAAGGAACAACGCGCGAGGAAGGTCGGTTCGGGCGTAGAAACAGCCTCGTCGTGGGCGAGCCGACCTCGGCCACTCTCGCTACATTGTTACGCATTCCTCGGGTATTACCCGCCGCGCGATTCTCTCGCGATCGTGCGAAAAGAGCGGCGCGCGAGTCGGGTTGCAGGCCTCGAGACAAAGGCGCGAGCCGCGACCGGGGTTAAATACTCTCTCGTTGCCAGCCTAACCCAAGCCGTTCTTCTTACGCCTCGTTCCGCTTTAATTCCCCTCGCGTACCGTTTCAAAAGCGAGAGGAAACCAAGCCGAGGGTGCAGCCTCGCGACCAGTCAAAGTGCCCGATTTATTTTTCCCTTCCGACCGGCGGAGGCCTCGTCGCGGCAAATCGACGCGATCCGTTCTACCTTCTGCGCCATTTTTTCCCGCCCGGTGACTTATCGAATTCATACCCGATGTCCTCGATATCCGTTCTCTCCTATCCTGGCAGAGATTAACCGAGCCTCGTAACTCCCGGCGGTATCTTCCTCGCGTTTAAAGATTCACGCGCCTCGCGTTTCCGCGTCCGACTCGCGCGCGTGTCTTCGGGAAAGAAAGAACGCTCGAGCGATACGTAAAAGTGAAATCGGCAGAGATTTGCTTTCTTGCGAGATAGAGGGAGAGATAGAGAGAGAGAGAGAGAGAGAGAGAGAGAGACTCGGTGGAGCTCCGTAGCAGAGCTGGTCGCTGTCGTAAATCATTCATTTCCCTCGTTCGCGTCGTTTCCCGCGACAAGCTGAATCCAGCGGGAACCGGGGGAGAAATTACGTTAGAGAGCCGTTGCGCGATTCGGATTCTTCCCGGCAGCGAATACCCGCGCAGGTATTGTAAAAAGAAGGCTTTAAGCCAGCCGGCCTGTCAGAGGTAGTAGCTACGCCGGAGAAATCGAGTCCCCTTTCCGAGCGGACCCCTTTCCCCTCTCTCGCCCCTCTCTCCCGGCTCTCCCGTCTCTCCCGTGCCTCGTTTGTCCTATTACCGCCGCGCTGTCCGCCCGTTCGTTATCCTTCCCGATGCGAATCACGCTGCCAGCCGATTTACGCGTAATTTAATCGCGGAATCTGCGCCCGGGTAATCGATAAATTCGTTTCGATTTAATCGTCGCCGACCGAGAGGGGCCGATAAACATTTCCCACCGAAATTCCCGTAGGTTCTTGCAACTCCGCGGCGCGGCCGGATCGGCCGGTGTTACAGCAGAAGAAATAACTCAGGGATTGCCGAACACTGCTGTCGATATTGGACGAAGCCGGATCATAGATAGGTACTGCGGCCCGTTCAATAATTCATGTCATTCGGCTGAAAAGCTTAGCACGGTTCAACGATATTCGACCTGCCACGGATATACCCTTTTCGCGGAGGATCGTCCAAAGTCCCGAGGGAGGCGGCAAGAAATATTCCCGTCTACCCGTCCGACCGTCCGTATTTAAAAGTCGATAAACTCGACGAATTTTTATTCATCCCCGGTGACGCGTAATTACGCGATCCAATTAGCAGGGTGATTTAATTAGGCTCGCGTAGCAGCCTCTTTTCCCTCGGCGTTCGTCCATTATCGCGTTTATACCCGAAATTTCATCCGACCAAAGGATCCCCGTTCGACGCCCACGGCGCGCTATCCGTTCCCTTCTTTCGCCGCTCCGATCGATCAATGGCCGCCGGAAACAACCCCGAAACGGTCGATCGCGATCGAAGGTGGTCGAAAGGCGCGCGGCGCGCGCTTAATTACCGGACAGGAGAATTTTTCCGCGGCGACGGAAAGCGGAAGAAGGTGTAAAGAAGAGATTACGGGATTATCGCGGAACTGTTGGCGGAGTTGGGCGCGTACACGCGTCTTTAACGGCGCCGGCAACTTACTTGGGAAGTCTTGTTTTCGTTGCGCCGCGGCGCGCCGGCTGGAATATGCGACGATGGGGAATTTAGTCGGGTTCCCCTATACCCTGCCGTTGACTTGTCAGGGCAACTTGCGGAAACCGAAGAAAACGTGTAATTAATAGTTGGAGGCGGCTTGCCACCGGCAATTACCCGGGCGCGAAGAAACGGCACCGATTTAAGTAGTTTCCCGGAACAGAGTGGAACTTTGCCGCGTTTTGCCGCTCGTGGATCGAAGTTGGCCCGGAATCGATGGCGGAGCGCGGCCACCGCGGCCGCTATTTCCGGCTAAAGTATTTACGCAACGTCACTCAATTAACGCACAGTCAATAGGGACACGCGTCGTGTCCACGTCGTCGAAACAACGGCCCATTAATTCGCGCCCCTGGCCGTGTTTAGTCGGCGACGAGGTAAATATCATTTCCCGGGCGAAAAGTACGCTTTCCGCGCAATTCCGACGCGCGTCGCCGCCCTCGATCGCCGCAGCCGTGATTGCGTCCTCGGACAGACACCGTGACAGCCGCGTTCCCCGGAAAGGAGGCGCGAAGCGTCGCGGCGATCGCGCGACGGACGCGCGTCGCGAGCGTAATTACGGCAGGCGTCGGTTCTCTGGTCCGGCGGCGAGAGTCGCGCGGCCGTAATAAATTTCGGCGTTCCTCCGGCCCGTCGAAACAGCGAACCGTGTTACGTAGAAATTTCGTGTCTTTCCTCCACGGCCCGTGAAATCGCGATAAGCCGCCGATCGAAGCCGAGCCGTGAGAATTAACGAGGTCCGAATACTTGCGGCCGACCGAACGGTATTCGCGATACCGGCGAATTCCGTCGAGATCCGCCAATTAGATTTGAATCGATGCAGGTCAAGAATACCCAAAACACCCGGCCCCGGAGATATTTCGGCCGGGTAGGGAACAGGTAGCGAGAGAGAGAGAGAGAGAGAGAGAGGAGGAAACGCCCCTGGTATTCACGGTGTTTCGATCGGTGGTCGAGTTTGTCGAGAAAATAAATTCTCTCCCGCTACCGATTGTCCCCGATAACGCTCGCCGCTCCGTAATTACCAGATCAATTAATACGAAGCTCGCGCCGGCTAGACCTTGGCCGAGCCTCGTCTAACGTTTCCGCGCCCGCGAGAAAACCGTGAGAGGGAAGAGAGGAAGAGGGAGAGACGTCTAGTCGTAGCTAGCTGTCTCGTGGCTAATTAGATCGCGGTATCGAGAAAGAGGGTGAACAGTCTTGACGGCAGTTTAGCTGGCCGATAGCTACCAGGTCGATCGCGAAGGACCACACGCGAGCCACCTCTTCGTCCCTTCTTCCTCTTCTTTTTCGCCCCGGTGCTTTACTCCGTGTTCCCCGGATGCCCGAGGCATTTCGCAACCAATAATCCCAGTCCAGCGAAGATAAGTCATTCGGTGTTGGCCCGGCTGGATCGCAGGTATCTTATCTGCAGCGAAAGTGGCAACAATAAAGGTGGGATATGTCGTTCGGTCGGGATTCTCGGCCCGTAGGTTCTCTGGACACGGCCGTGCATTTGCATTAATTCGCGCGTCCTCCCGCCTGGTTTTTGCCTGGTCCCCGGCCGATCTTCTTAATTAGCCGGTCGAAACGCGCGAGAAACGCGTGGTCGGGAAAATTGCAGGTAATCGCGCGGGTAGCCTGCGGAGAGGGCTCGGGGCGCGGAGAGGAAAAGTTGGAGATCCTCGCGAGAAGGTGGATAAGCGGAGGCGGGCTGTCGGATTTGGAGGAGAGGAAATTGGAAGGGAGCCGGTGGACGGTCGGTTATCCGGGATCGAGGGCCGGAAGGGAGTCGCGGCGACGCTATTAAAAAGCGTGTATAGAGACGTCAAGGGACGAGATATCAGGCGCGTGGCTAATACGGCCGTTACCACCCGCGTGTTCCAAGACGGCCACCCTCGACTCGGACCGCTTCTTCCTCCCCAGATTCTCAGCCGCCTCTCGTCTGCGCTCCGCTTAGCCGGAGGCTCCTCTTAATCAGCGATCGCAGCCTGAGAAAAATAAATCGTCGCATTATTCAAGGGCCCCGGTAATATGGATCGCGGGATGATGAAAAAAAAGGGTTAGGCAGGGAAGCGGAGAAGGTAGAAGCGTAGACGAAGGAAGGGCAGGGGGAGGAGGAGGAGGAGGAGGAGGAGGAGAAGGAGAAGAAGGAGAGGAGGAAGAAGAAGAAGAAGAAGAAGAAGAGGAAGAAGGAGGAGGTGGGGTGGGACGCGGAGGAGCCGGCGCTAAGCGTTTGCTCGTAGCCGGCGAGATAACTTTCTGTAATTCAACCGTACGGCGACGAATACTAATTCCCGCCATTAATCTCCGTGGGTCGCCTCGTACAGACCTTTTCGATCCCGGCCGGTCTGTCCTCTCTTCCGGCCGTGGACGGGTTCGAGGGCGCCCTTAAACGCCGTGGAATCGGTGTCGGTGATTCTCCGAGAGCCGAGAGCCAGCCTCCGGCCGAAGAGGATTCGAGGGTGCTGACTTTGTGTCCCGAACGGGAAAGAATTTTCGCGCCTCGAGTGGAAGTAATTGGAGTAAGAAGTCGGTCAGTCGGTTGAAATATCGCTCTCGTTTGTCTAGCACCCACGGTCCAAACGTTGACCAATCGACGTCGAAGAGCGGGGCTTTCTTCGTTCCACAGCCGCGTGATTTATCGAGCAAACGATTAATCGGCCAGCCGAGCAATTAGGCGATGGAGAACCAGTCGAGTAACGCCGCACTGTAAATCCAATTTCGCCCTTATCCTGCCCTTATCCTTGCGTAAACGACGATTTTTGTCGGAGCTTTCGTCCCGTTCCATATTTTTTCCCTTTTTTTTCCCCCCCTCCCTCTCCCTCCCTCTCTCTCTCTCTCGCTCTCGCCTCTTTTTCGCCGTTAGCTCGGACAGACTCACGGAGGATTACCGGCGAGCGGATATGACATGTTATAACGGAATCAACGAGCGACGGGGCATGATGAAAACCACCCATACTCCGGGATCCCGATACACGTATAGGGGCGTTTTTCATTTCATCGAGTTCATTTAGCCGCTTGTTAATACCGACCCGGAGCCCTTTACCTCGACATCGCCGTACCGATGTAACGCTAGTTGTCGAACTAAAAAATCTGCTCGGAAAATCAATAACGCGGGGTCCATTAAAACGCTGTCAAGATCAGGTCACGTGCGATCCTTGGGTGGAAATTACCGTGTGGCTGGAAAGTTCGATGTCTCGATAAGGTATTCCGCGCCGGGGTGGAATTCGTCCTTGTCCTTCAAACGTCTCTGCGCGTCATTAAATACCACTCAGTGTCGACTATAACGCGGCTCATTAATAAAACACTGATGACCCTGGAACGAGCTTACCTACAAATTACAACGTTAACCCAAATAATTTCTCCGCAAACATTTCATTCTGACACCGAAGACGAGCCACGTCGCTATAACTCTTCGCGCAGCGTTTGCTCAAGAGGGATCAGAAATACACGAATACTCGTCGGGTATTCCCCCCCTCCCCTCCCCCCGGCCTCCGCCGCTGGTAATCCCATCATTCGGTTTATAGTACCATACTCAACCCGCGAGCGTCGCGATAAATCGTCGGCCGGGAAATATGAGAACGAACGGCGACATTGAGGCGTCGGATGAAATCCACATTGCGGAATTGGCACGATTCCATCGGTCGCACCTGTCGCTCGCGCGCTTGCATAAATTCTTTTTCGCCACGGCGTCCCACGGGCTGGCCTACCTGGCCCGGCATTCCCAATTAATAGGGTCAGATTAAGCCAGGATTTCCTCCCGCCGCGAGTTCTCCTAGCCACCGCGAATCCACCGATTTTCCCCTTGATCCGACCGCGACAAAAATCTACCGGAATCTCCCCTAAGCCTCCGCCGCCACCCCCGCGCGCCGTGTAATCTCTTTCGCGAAACGGATAATGACGTTTCGTCCCGTGGCGTTCGCCGGTCCATGAATTTCCTCGCGATCGCTCCGCGGAAAATTAATTCCGCCATCGTCTGTTGCGTTTAACCGAATCTCTTTACCGGCGCCTCGACCTCGCCTAACGCCGAATTTAATTAATTCCCGCGACGGAAGCGGAGAAATAAAAGCCGCCGCTCGGTTTTTCCTTCCTCTCGGTCTCGAGGAAACTCGAGGACAGACAGTCGCGAACGATTCCTGTCGGATCGACCTAGCGATCCGGGGCAAACGCCGGCGATTATACTCGCGAAATCGGCCGCCGGGTGGCACACGGTCGATCTAAATTTTTTACGCGGCCAATTTCGCCGAATCGTAAATCCGATCGCGCGGAGTAAAACGGATTCGCGAATTTCACTGGCGCGCGATAAAAATTCCGCCGATGAAAAAAAAGGGGAAAAAGCCGGAGAAACGCGAGGAGTTACATAGCGGGAAATTGCAGCGGCGAGGACGCGGGAAAGGAGTAGAAACTACGGCTAGAGACCGCGGCGGAGTGCCGAGCCGAGCTTTCCGATTCCTATCGCCTCCGTCAATTTGCTCCTTTAGTTGCCTCGAGCGTGTAAACTTTATCACTTGCATGCTTTTACGAGCGTGGTTGCGCGGCGCGGGCTATCGCCTCGCTTTATCCCTTCGATGACAAAAGAAGCTTCATTATTCAACCGGTCCACGGACCGAGGACCATTCCCCTTTCCCTCGCTCCTCCTCCTCCTCCTCCTCCTCCTCCTCCTCGTTTTACGTGTTTCGATCGCGATGAATTTTTTAATTGCGCGCAACAAGTTGCACTCCGCTTCGGAGCGTACCGAATTCTTAATGAATCTCTTCCTTTGCGAATCGATGATGGGCAACCACTCGAAACTCGGACGTCGGGGTGCTCGTATGACGGATTCGAGGGTCGAGCACGAGTCAAGTGCGCGTCGCTTTTGCCGTTCCTCGAATTTTCAGTCGACGATTTTTCCCATAAAGAAACCACAGGTGGATTAAGCACGGTAGAGAAACGCCGGTGGAGCGTCTTACCGGCAAATCGACTCTGCCTCTGCGACTAAAATAAACGGGACGGTGGACGACAATAGCGTCGCTCTGCGTGCTCCCGCGGCGGACCCTTCTTCGGTGGATAAAAGGAAAAAGGCAAGGACTTTCCCCGGCTGGACGGGACGGTAGACGGAAAGAATTGCAACGGACCACGATAAAAATGAGGCTCGCGCACGACCTTCCTAGTTCGGCGGCATCATATTAAATCATCATAAATTTGCATGCGGAATTGGCGTAATGACTAGCAGGAGGGCGAACCGTTTCGAATGCGGCCTCGTCATACCGCGCCCTCGTTCCTGCGGCTTCTCCTTTCCATCCCAAACCCCGACGCGGTCGCCTTTTTCCTCCCGAAATTGCCCGGGGATATTTCGCGTTTGTCCCCCGGAACTTCGATCCCCGTGTTTTCCCTAATTCCAGTCCCGCGATCCTCTCGCGCCGATTAGACGCGCGCGGTCGGGAAATTTTAGGCCGAGGATGGGTGAATTAGCTGCGAAAGGGCAGAGCGAAACGCAGCACGTGTCGGTTTCGTTCCGCAAACGTTTCTCGGGAAAGAACGCGCGCGGTTGTATCGCATCGATGGCGTTCCGTTGGACGATACGTAACGCGTGCAAATTAGTTAAATAAATCGTGTGTTCCGGTTAACTACAGTTAATGGTCTATCACTCGTAACAATACCGAACTTGTTCCCTTTATAATTAATTCAGATGTACAGCGATTCAAATTCAAACACGGCACAGCTGCTCAAATATTTGCGTTACCCCGACCCCTCCTGCGCCTCCGCCCCTTCGCCGTACGTATCCCCGTTGAAAATTACAAAAACGAGTAACGGCACGGTCGAGCATGATTTTATGACCGATCGGAAATCCGTTATCGGAATAATTCCATGGCCGTTTCCGCCCTCAGGAAGCGCCGCGCAACGTCCGTCTTTAATAACGCTCTCGATACACCGCCCGCAAACCCCTGCCCCCCTCCGGGCCCCTCCTCGCCCCGGCCTCGTTCTATTATTCCGTCATCCACCCGGGGTTCTTACGTAGCCGGATTTCTTTGTCTACCAGCCTCCTCGGATCTCTCCGGGCCGTTTCCAGGCGCGGACAGGCCTGTTCGAAGAAGCTCCCGGCCAGATTTTAACATGAACCTTTGGCGCGAACGAATTCTAGACCGCGTAACCGGACGTATTAGGAAATGAATTTGCCGGTGAAATTTTTTTGCCCGTGCCCCTCGGGCCCCCTCTCCTCGGCCCGCCGTCCCCGATTCCCGTTTAAAGTCGGAAACCGAAGAGGGGGCGGCTACGCGACTGGAAACGGCTCCCACTCGCGAAAATATCTTTCACTCCGTGGAATCCTTTAATCGCGTATTACCATTTCTCCGTCTCGTTGCCGTTGCGTTAGGTAATCGTGGACGAAGCACGACCAGTTCTACGTATCAACCACCCCCGGGCCCCTTCCCGCCCGTAATTGGTACTTGGACGTTCAATCTCTTTCTTTCCTTGGCCCAAAGTGCCTCGTTACGCGAGGGAACAGATTTCACGGCGAAAAGGAACCGGATCAAATGGAATTTAATCGCGGGAAAGCCCGGCAATCAATTTGCCGGCTTATGAAACGACTGCCGCTTAAACGCGGTATAAATTTTCATAACTCGCGGCGCGGCGCGTGGCGTCGCGCGGGTTTACCTCGCCGCCGAAACCTGCAGCCGCCTCGGAACGCGCCGATGGAAAGCCGGACAATTATTAAAGCGATAACTAGTTTTAATAAAGGGCGCGGGATTACGCGCGGCGCGCGGGCTCCGGGAGTATATTAAAACGCGGGGATCCGCGGCGATCCACCGCGTGGAAATCCCCTTTACGAGGGGCCACGTGGCGCCGATTTTCTTGACGGTGGAAGGACTCGCGCCGCGCCGCGAACGAGCAAACTTTCCGACCACGGACGCAGCGCGCCGCCGACTAATTAACATAATTAGAATCGCTCTTAGCCGTGGTCCAGGCGGCAAGGAAAGTCCCCGAGTGGAAGGTGACGGAGTAACTTCTTTCTGGACCGCTAATTTCCGGCGCGACGCGTCGCCCTGCCTCCACGAATCGCGACCGAGTTTCAACCCTTCCTTTCCCTTCCCTCCTCGAGGATTCTTCAGTGGGTAGAAGCGAGTGGAGGTCGTTTAACGCTGCTCGGTCGAAAGCGAGGACCGATCGGCCGGCTAATTTTACGCTCGATGAATCGGAATGGTGGAACGCGGCGGGTCCGGAAGCTGCGAACGGGGGAATCGATAGATTCATGGACTTAACGAGATGACGAAGTAGCTTAAAACCACGGAGAACGGCGTGTCGCGGTAATGATTATCAGGCCGAGCATCGGGCCTGCGCGTTGCAGGTGCGAAATATTCGAGGGGGTGGCCGCGCCACCGTTGCACTAATTTACTTCTAATCGCTGGAAAATACCGGCGGATAGAATAATATTATTATCCGGTATAATGATATTATCGCGATTCGGCGGGACTACGCGGACGGGCGGGAGAGAGGGGGAGAGAGAGAGAGAGAGAGAGAGAGTGTGTTGGCGAAGCGAATCGAACCACAGCCAAAGGGGGATGGGCGGTAGTGTGAGAATCAAATTTCGACGAAGTTTGCGCAAAATCATTATTACTATGGCAGATCGTTGCAAACAATGCGCTCAGGATTTCAAATATTGATCCTGTGACGTAATCGTTGCCGAAATTGCCCCAACGGTCCGCTGTAACGTGTTACGGTCTCGTTATGGCGTTGGTTTATGGTAGCCTGCTTAGCAAACATACCATTCTAATCGACGATAAGGCCAACGCGTGCTCCATTTTTCCCCGTATCGTCCCTTCGAATTAACTCTCTCGAGCGTATCGCGGCAAGATTTCGCGAGAGGAACCTCCTCGCTTTTCCGGCCCGTGCAACGATCATCGCGGCAGAGGCGGAAAAACGACATAAACGCCGCTTAATTTCCCTCTCTTTTCTCCTCTATCTTTCCCCCGTTCCTTTTCGTTTCATTTCCATTCGCTCGCGGCTCTCTCGCTCTCTCACTCTCGCTCTCTCTCTCTCTCTCTCTCTGTTCTCCTATTTTCTTCCTTTTTCTCTTTCACCTATTTTCCTCCGCTCTCTTATATACTTCTCTCTCTCTCTCTTGCTTTCTCTTTTTATTTCTTCCCGCTGCCTTTTTGTCTTTAACGAGCACGGTCGCCGTAGTAACCGAGAAGGAACGTTGATACGAAGCGATGGCGCAAAGTAGCTCGTTAAAAAATTCAACGCGACGATTTTAAACCGTTCCCCTGCATCAATCCCTGCGCCCCCCTCGGTATTTAGCCTCGTTATCGCGTTTTCGCGAATTTTTCTCCTGCGTAGCACGAAACGAGATTAACGAAATATGCGGAGTTAGATGTTATTCGATAAATATTAGCCCGGTTCCCGCGGATCTCTTTCTAACGAATCGAACGTAAAAGGGTGCCCTCTGTGTGCTTTGCTTTGAACAGGGGAACGTGGTCGCGTGATTTTTGTTTTCGCAAATATAACTAAAGAGAGATTCTCGCTCGCGTCGATACAAAGATTCGAAAGCTCAACTATTTGCCAGGGTATCTCGGACTATTTTTTTTTTTTTT
>NIJG01000134.1:3940759-3951199 GCA_002201625.1 Euglossa dilemma | reverse complement strand
CCCACCGGTTGGCCCTCTCGCGAGCCCGGCCCGGCATTATGCGAGAATTTTAAACGCCGAATATTATGAAATTCTTTCGCGTAATCTCCCACCCGGTCGCCCGACCCCCCGTTTCGACCCCCTCCTCCTCGGACCCGAGCGTGCCTCTCCTCCTCCTCCTCCTCCTCCTCCTCCTCCTCGTGGACCGCCCTCGAAATCTCGACGATTAATGCGCCCCTGCGCGGGCCCCGGCCAGCTCCTAATTAAAACGTCACTCCTTCCTCCTTATCTCGTCCTTCGAGGAAACGCGGCCTCGTACCACCACCGGGCCAACCTTTCGCCCAATGCTAGACACTCCTCTCGCGTAATTGCTACCTCCTCGCCGCGACCACCGGAACGCGCTTCTACTCGCGAGCATTCTTCCACTTCTTTATACCAGCCCCGGCCGACCGAGGGCGGGATCCTTTTTTAATTAAAGCGTCAACGGCGCGAGCGTCCCGGTCGCGACTAACGAGTAACGCTTTCGACCGTTCCCGCCGCGAGTCCCAAGCCAGTCCGAACCGAGTCCGAAGCGGACGCGCTTTAGCGGAGATTGGTGGAATCTCGACCGGGCCACCGGAGGTAGACGGAGGTAGACGGAGGTATTTCGCAGGCTCGGAAACTCGAGCAAAGCGGCGGACCCCCGGAACGATAGCGTAAAGCCTCGGTTTTTATGGTATCGATAGTTCTCGGAACGCGGCCGGTCCCATCCCCGGCCGCCGCTAACGACAGGTATCCGCGCCAGTTTACCCCGAACGTTACCCCCGGAGCGGCGAAAAAGAGGCCCCGGGGGCAGCCTCGTTGGGGACCACCGTCGCCGTGCGGGAAGACAAGTCGGAGCCGCGAAAGAGAGCGACGCGGCGCGAGAGGGAGGAGGACAGCGTGATCCAGAACGCGGTGATTTCCGAGCGGGTAAAGAAATGCGGCCGAATTAAAGCTCCGTTTGCTCCGGGGGGCCCGGAGAACTGGCCTGCGAGAACGTTTTCGGTGGCAAGAGTGGAAGCGGCGGGGCACCAGAGGGGAACCAGAGGGGGGGTGGAGGCCGGCAGCGGGCCGAGTGGAAAGAGCGAGAAAGGGAGAGGAGAACCAGGCGGCACAGGGCCCTGCCGTAATTGGTTCTGCATATTTATGAAGGCGCTCCTACCAGACCCGCGCGCTTCGTCTTTCCTCGCCGCGCCTTTCGGCCTCGGCTCGCGATTCACCGAGAGAGCCTGCGTTCCGACACACCGTGCGTTACGATTCCGTCTCTTCTCCTAGTCGCGCGAGCTTCCCCGATATCGTCCGCTAGGTATCCGCTAGATATCCGCCGCGTCGGACAATCAAGGCCCGACTTCCGACGTAATTAAGGAAACGATCGTTTTTCTTCGACTCGGCGCGGCTCCGCTCGGCGCGACGGCTGGCGGATATTTTAATTGGGCAATTAGTCGGCGAGGAGAATGGAACCTTTGCCGGCGGATCCCCCGGTGTCTCGTTAAACTTCCGAAATATGACTGATCGCGAAGGCTTTTTCGCGAAACGACTCTCCGGGTCGGGGCCCCTCGCGACCCTCTCGACGTCTCGATTCAACCCTCGTCGGTCGTCCCGTTCTTCGATCACGCGGCGTCGCCATCGGGAAGAAGGAATCGGCCGCCGCGCCCCCGGGGGACCCGGCTTGTGTTTTCTTTTCCCTCGATCCACGCCGCCGGACCTCTCCATTTGTATCCTCGAGTGGAAACATTTTTCACATCTGACCTCGGCTCCACCCCGCTCCGCCTCGCTCCGCCCCGCTCCCGGGGAGCGCGGCGTTTCGCCAGACGCGTTTCGCAAATCGCTCACGACGCCTGCTCGTCCCTGTTTTCGTCCAAGACGCGCGTTCCTATCGTTAGGCCGTGATCCACGAGCCCCGAATTTCCCCCGATCGCTATTTATTGCCCTTTAAACTCGCCGCCGGGACTCGATCCGTCTCGTGCCTGCTGGCCGGGGTCCGCGCTGCTGGGAATTCCTCTGGATGGATCGGTGGTCGATGGAAAAGCGAGACTCGAAGGGGAATAACGGCGCGAGGCCGCGATTAAAAGGGCGAAATGAAAATCCTCTCCAGGGGAGGCGGTGCAACTGCCGCGAGACACGCCACCCGCGGCCATTCCCATGGAACCGGGCTATACGTCAACCACTCGGTCCTTTTATCCGACCGCCACGCGTCCGCACACCTCTCTCCTCGAACCCTCGCCATCAAGATGGAGAAATATCCGTCGATTCGTTCGATTCTCCGAGCGAAACGATCGCGGCGGGTTACGTCTTGGCTGTTTGCTCACCGACCCGCTCTCCGATCCCCCCGGCTACAACTGCTCTCCACATCCGATCCTGTTCCGGGTCTCTAAGTAACGAACGCGCAGCGCGGAACTGGAAAGCCAGCTTCATTTTTTCATCCACGGTATCAATCCAATCGGTCCTGCGAGTTTCATCGATGCCCGCTGTTTGCGATCGCACGGATGACCAAGCAGACTCGCGAAACGAACGAACGACATCGAGTCGCTTTTTTCCCTCCACACTTCTATTTTTCTATTTTTTTTTCCTCTCTCGCTCCCTCTCTCTGGCCTCTCTGTCCCTCTTTTCCCCCGACTAGTAAAGTCAGCGCGCATGGAGTTTCGATCGGCGTTACGCGATTTTCATGGAAAGTCGGATTAAACGGCCGGCCTAGGCGATGAACGGTAACGACAACGGTCGGACGAGGAAGGTGGAGGACGGTCGATTGCACGTCGGGATTCCGCGGGGCGGAACGGAAGCGATAGGCAGCGGAACACGAGTCCTCGTCTTTGTCAATTATCGGGCGCGAGCGTGGACGCGCGGCCCGTTCCGCAGCGACGTTCAAAAGAATAATGCAAAAGCAATAATGCTGGCCGGGCCGAAAATTCCATCGCGCCTTTGACGTTTCCCGAATCGCCGGCACTCTCTCTCCGCGATACGGATTATTATGTTTTTTTCGGGCAACGCGCGAGGCACCGTGTCGTTTTGCATGTGACATGACCGTGATTTACATTCGTGTCCCGGCCGAACTTTGATATTTCTTTGAAAAACCCCGGCTCGAACACGAGGGTGCGAACGTTGACGCGGCAATCGATCGGCAGATTTAATCTCCCTTTGTCGCAGCTTCTGTTCCACCTACACCATCGCCTACCACCCTTTCGCGCCTTTCACCCTCGAGTCCTTCTACGATTCCGATGCGTCGAGACGCGTTCGCGTTTCTTTTCCGGATAAACGAGTCCCTCGGTTCTTTGCTCTTCCGTCGACTCTCATTCGAGAGAGTTTCCTCGACGGGACCGCGAGAGTTCCTCGGCCTCCCTTGGCCCACCGTTCCCTCCGATATTCCCGTGTAATTACCGGATTCAAAGAAGCGCGATTGAACGGGCAAATAGAGAATTTCTAGCCCGTGTTTGCACGCGGCATATTCTTGCCGGTAGCGGCGTTTCGACGGCATAACGCAGCGCAAACAGCGTCGCGTTTTTCCGCCCGCGTCGATTCGTTAAAAATGTTCCAACGAGTGATGCGCGTTTACCTGGTTGCGCGTCGGGAAAATTAAATCGGTGGCAGGGGGAAGGGACGCGGAGCGAGGGGACGCATCGAATTAATTACCAACGCGGAATATTTTTCCGCTGCGCGTTCAGCCGGTTTTGACGCGACGCGTCGCGCGGCGCGTCAGCGGCCTCGATAAATTCCGCGAAAACGGCCGCGGCCCGGAGAACGCGCGGTTTAGCATTATGTAAATTTATTCGCGCCTACCACCGCCATCGCCAACCCCGTTCGGACGCGAGCGAAAATATCCCGGCGTCGCGGCGAAAAGCCCAGAGTCTTCGCCGAGCCTAACCCAGAGGACCTTCCCTTCGTTTCTACCTGCCGACAGGGCCGTTTCTCGTCGCGAGACAGCCCTCTGTGCCACAGGTACCCGCGTAGTTCGTTGCCCTCTACGCTCCACCGCGTCCGCCCAGCTACGCTCGCGACACTCGCGGAACAACGCGGTCGCGTGACCGTAGAACGCCACTCGAACCATTCCCCGGGATCTTCTTCCCGCCTCGCCACGGACCATCGACCGTCCTGGTAAGCTCCGCGAGTATCGCCGAGGATACGGAACGGCGACGAGCCAGCTGAGAAATGCCGCTGTCACCGGCAGCCATCGCCGCAGCCATCGCCGCACCTGAGACCCGTCCGGGGACACCTTCGTCGAGGCATTCAGATTCTTACGGCGAATTTTTCCACCCTCGCGGTTCCCTCGAGGGTACCGGGCCTCGGCGAAGGACCGCTCGCTTTTATACGAAGGACGAATTTACGCCGACTTCTATCGCGCTAGGATGGCCGATGTCGGAACAGGGGGATAGGCGAAACGTAAGTTTACAGGAACGTTTATGCTGGCTGATCTGGCTCGGGGAACGGCTGGTACTCGTATTACGTCGAATCACCGAGAAACATGTAAAGCGCGGATCGCGTTGACGAAGATGCGTATAATTCGGGACCGTTACACGGCAGGTACATGCTCCGGGAACGTCTCACTCGGTATACGCGGGTACCACGGTCAGGAGGATCCACCGGGATGCGTGAGATCGACCACGGTCTTACCCTAATTGATCCGTGAATGTTAAAGACCTCCGGATCGGCGAGCTCGCCGGCGAGAGTAAATAAGTACAGGTCGCGCGGAGAGAAACACGACGGCGGGGATGGTTGGAATCGCGGAGGAATTAGATTCGATCCCCGGCCACCGGTTTTCCGATATTCCGAGTTCCGCGAGAGAGAGAGAGAGAGAGAGAGAGAGAGAGAGAGAGAGAGAGCGAGAGAGAGAGAGGGAGGGAGAGGGGTAACGATCGTTTGGAAGTTGGGAACGCGCCGATACGGACGTAATGCAATCCGCGAGGTGCGAAAGGCGATCGGGTCAGGGTTGGAGGGAAATTTTAAGCAACCTCGCCGAAGTAAATACGGGGTTGGAGGGGGCGGAGGGTAATAGTGGGATGCAGGTACAGCGAGGCTGGCTTTCTGTCGGTAAGAATGGCCGGGCGTGGTAATCGGGTCCCCGCCGGAAGTAAAACCCAGCCCGTTTCCATTCTTCGTCTTTTCAATTTCCGATATCCCCGCGGAGAGAGCGTCTAATGGTAATTTTAAAAGGAAAACGCAATGGCGCATGCATAATACACTCCGCGGGCTCGTTGATTTTCCCGTTGATCATTCCGAGTGGAAAAGAGACCGTGAAGGAGAAAGAAAAATGCCGGAGAACGATGTAATTCCGAGGGTGCGGCGTCGTCGTCCTCGTCCTCGTCGAACAAAACTTCGACACGGCGGAATGGTTCCGGGCTCCTCTCTCTCTCTCTTTCTCTCTCTCTCCCCCTCGCTCCCCCTTCCCCCTTTCCCGTCCTCTTCCCGTCCTCTTCCCGTCCTCTTCCCGTCCTCTTCCCGTCCTCTTCCCGTCCTCTTCCCGTCCTCTTCCCGTCCTCTTCCCGTCCTCTTCCCGTCCTCTTCCCGTCCTCTTCCCGTCCTCTTCCCGTCCTCTTCCCGTCCTCTTCCCGTCCTCTTCCCGTCCTCTTCCCGTCCTCTTCCCGTCCTCTTCCCGACTCTCTTTTGCGGCAAGTAAAATAAATAAATCAGCGTAAGTCGCGGAGTAATAAGAGGAACGGAGGGCTGAAAGCTCCGGAGAATTTTCTTATGCGAGCGCGACGAAGAAGCTCGTCGTTCCTCGCGTTCCGGCTTTTTAATTCTCGAACCGCTTAATTCGCGATGTGAATCGTTGATGAGGACGCGAGCCACTTTCTCGGCCGTTCGACCGAAGGAAACTTTCCACCGCCGCGATATTCTCCGCGCGACCAACGGACAGGGGCGAAAGAGGACGAACCGAGGGAAAAGGAATCCGAGAAGGATCCGAATTACCATCGGCGAATTATCCTCGAATTAAACGCGCGGAAGCGCTCGAGCTTCGCGATCGCCGCGAGGATAGCGGAATTACCTATCGGCGAACGCGCGAATCGCGCGTCACGCGATATACCGGTTTATCGGTTCTCCGGATAAGAGACGCGAGCACCGTTGACAGTGGCGAATCGCGGGTGTTTCGGATTAAGATGAAGCAAGGTCTCGGGAAATATCGGAAATGGAGAGAGAATGCTGGAATGCACTAGACGAGAGAGACGGTATAGATGGATTATCAGCGGCTGGAGGAACGCGAAGGAGGAAGAGAGAGGGAGCGAGAGGGTGGGAGAGGGAGGGAGAGAGGAGGAGAGGCTTAACGCGGGGCCCTTAATATGGCGAGGGCGGCCTTAATAAGGGAGGGAGTTTCGGCGTATACGTAGCGGGGACACAAAAGCCGCGGACGCTGGACCGGCCCGATACAGGAGGTCAAAAATGCGCTCAAAAAATTGCCGCCAATTTGAATTGCTAATAAGGACGATGCGCGAGTCCTCGAGTTCGGCCTAACCGGTGCAAAACAATGGTCCCGCGTATAGCGGTATACCCTGAGCGGCAAAACGAACGCCGGTGACGAAGTCCATATAAGTGTCCCGTTTGGCTCCGCAGAAATGCCGTCCGAGGGGAAAAATAAAGGAGGCGCGGGGAGAAGGAGAGAGATAGAGAGAGGGAGAGAGAGAGAGAGAGAGAGTGAGAGAGGGAGAGAGGGAGAGAGAGAAACGGGATGCCACGGGAGGATGCCGCGAGGGGAGACACGCGGTGGATGGAGGGGAGAGAGCGACGCTACCGGCCACGAGGGAGAGATCGTCGATGCAACCCTAAATAATTAGTCACTGCCACGTCCGAGGTTCTCCGTTCTCCGGCCGTTGGAGGAAACCGTGGAAAGGGGACGCCAGTTAGTGGAATACTGTCCGGGAGCGTTCCATTGCTCGTGGGAAACGATACGACCGAGCCAAACTCGGCGAATTCGCGGCAGAACGGGCCACGAGTCTCCTTTCGACGTTCCTCCCGTCGCAAGGTAAGAACCCCGATTCACCGGCGTTCCCCGGCCTTCTCCGGCGTCCTCCAGCGTTCTCCGGCGACGCCCGACGACCGCGACGCTCCAAGCTTACAGGACTCTTGGTGAACGCGGACGCGACGCGCGACGCGCGATCCGCGGCCAGCCAACAAAGCGTCTCGAGCCGGAGAATTATGGCGAGAATAAGTAACTTCGGCGCGGCGCTGTCCGCCAAGGTATTCCACATTTTTCTTAATCACGAGTTGCCGCGACGTTCCTCGCGTGTAACGAGTTTAACAGCCTCTCCTTCGAGCACCGGCCCCGCATTCGTATTAATTGCTTCATTAACGTAACGATGCGTCGTCGGTTATCGAGAGATTCGGTATTAAAAGACGAAGCTTATCCAGCCGATCGGGCAAACGAGGGCCTGATGTATACGGGGATATTAATGCCTGAAACGCGGCCACCGCTACTTATTGCCCGCCGAGAGATAATCGGTACTTCCACTATCGGAATGCTTAATTCCTGCAATTTATCCATACCGGACCGTGCGTTCTTCTTCGCGGCGCGCGCGCGCTCGCGCGCTCGCGCGCTGCAGAAAAAGCANTTCTTCTTCGCGGCGCGCGCGCGCTCGCGCGCTGCAGAAAAAGCAAGCTGCGGACGGATCGGTGGCGTGGAAGCGTGTCCGAGCATTCGTCCTTGATAAGATAGCCGCGAACCTACCGCCGCGGTGTCTACGCAGATAGCCGTGTAACCGGTAACCGGTAACCGCGAGCCGCATTCCCGCGCCAAACGCCGACCGGCCTCCGTCTCGCCGCGACGCCTCGCCGAGGACGCCCGTACCCGCATATCTAGCTTCCGGTTAACGTCACCTCGACCTCGCCTCCCTTCCTATTCCCCCGACTCCCCGGCTATCGCGTGCCTCGCGATTCCACCGGCCGTTCCTTCCCCTCGCCTCACCAACCGCCGCCCCTCTTCCCGACCTTCGCCACCTTTCCGACCTTCCCGACCTTTTCCGCCGATTATGCTCCGCTCGGCTATCGAGCCGATCGAGACGCGACGCGCGCTCTTGGACGCGAGCGGAGAGGAATTTAGCCGCGTTTCCAGAGGCGTCGACCGAGTGGACTTAATCACGCATTCACGGAATACAATCGGCCGTTCGCGTTATGCATGCCGAGGATCTCCGAGTAGGTAGCAGACCAGCTCAAAGGGAGATAACTGGTCATCGAAGCAATATCCCGACGTATCGATCGATACCGGACCTCCCTCGTTGTCGCGATAACCTCAAAGCGCCATAATTGTCCGGCGAGATCTCCTTGGTCGATTCGCGCGAGTGACGCAAGCCGGAAACTCGACGAGAAAACGACGCGAAAAATCTGTGCGCTGTAGACGACGAGGTGCTCGATCGTTTCGTTACGGACTCGATCCGCGTGTCGAAATTACCCTGCGAATCGCGATTCGGAGAAACGCGCTGGCTCGTCTTCGTCGATTATCCGAGAGAAATCGGCGGAATCGATCTCGTTAGTCACTTCCGATTT
Organism: Euglossa dilemma; assembly: GCA_002201625.1. NCBI lineage: Eukaryota > Metazoa > Arthropoda > Insecta > Hymenoptera > Apidae > Euglossa > Euglossa dilemma. The sequence goes on along the minus strand of NIJG01000134.1, from coordinate 3,942,733 downwards.
CGCCGCGATGTGTCGGCGATGTGTCGGCGATATACGGCGGAATCGCGGGACCGTGTTAAACGCGACATATCCGAAAACAATTCGAGCAAATCCAGCGAAAATCCTACGTGGAATCCGGCGCGGAGGATGCTGCAGCACGCATGGACGCGAAACGGGATTGGCCGCCGCGTGAAGGATCAATTTTGCCGGAGATAATTTTTCCGGGCGAGGTTAATCGATCGCCGTTCGCCGACGGATCCGTCATTGTTCCGAGAACCGGGGCCGTGAGATCGGTGCATGGTTATCGATATCACCGTAGATAGACGTATCAGCCGTAGCAGGTACGGTTAAATCCTCGTGCACGCGTCGCCAGTGGCAGCTGCGTGCAACTAACGTTACCGGAGAAAGAGGCTACACGGCCTCGGGTACTATCCTCTCGCCTCGATTTTCCCCGATTTTCCCGCGTTTCCTCGACGTTCGAAAACACGGTCCGCGAAGAGGCCGGATGCGAGAGGCGAACGTCGGGGAATAAGAGAGGCAGCGTTCGGAAGCGAATATCGACGTCGTTTAATGGCGGCGAGTGTCGGCTGGAAAGGAGGCCTGGGAATACTCGGGTGCGCGCAACGAATAAGAATTATAGCTCGTATCGTTAAGGAACCGTGGAACGCAGCGGGCATTAATAATTGGAACGTTGCTGTTCCGTGCAGACGCGAAGCCAGCCCGTCGAAAGGAGACGAGAGGAGACGAAAGGAGCTGCCAATGAATAGGAGCGGAGAAAACGGCGCGAAAGCGTCGGTGCTGCCGCGACGCTGCCGCGGCGCGGGTTGATGGCGTGAGAGAACCGCCGGCAGCCAGCCGCTAACTTACGTACTTAATTCCACGCTGTTTTGCCTGGCTGCCGTTGGCGGCTGCCACCACGGAAATATTAACGATCGGGAGGAACAAGTTTGTCGCAGCGTTTAACGATTGTCTTCTTCGTCGGGACGAGCCGCATTACGCGGAAACCTCTTCGCCGCGAGAAGAAATTAATGGCGTAGCCTTTCGTCGAGGAGAGCATAGTATACCGGTGGTTTTTGTTTCCTCCCGGCGAGCTTCCTCTTTCCCGGACCTCCGATTTTAGCCCGGTTCCCCGTTATTTACGATCCATCGGCAGACGGGTTAAAAGGTTAGAATGCAGTTTGCCCGGAAGCACCGGGACACGGGATTAAGGAGGGTCCCATTTGTTCAAAGTGCCATTTCGCAGGAGCACTCGATTTCCATCGGCTTCTTCATTTATTTTTCTCTTTGATCGTTTAACGAGAGGATTCGCCGAGGATTCGCCGGGAAATACAAGGCGAGCGAATCCTCGACCCGAGTATTTTCCCCGTCTCCATTTGGAATTAAAGACGACACGCGGCTCGAGATATCGACTGGCGTTTAATAAGACAACGAGAAAATGCTAAATCTCGGTGAAACAGAGCGGCAGAGAAAAGAGAAGAACGCGTGTTTCGCCCGATAGGCTGCGAGCTGTCCCACGGATACTCGAAGGCCCGACCATCGGTTAAATTATTCCAATTACGGACTAACCTCCGCGGAACGATCTTGAAGATTTCCCGGCCCCGGCGAGTGTTTGCACGTCTCTCGTATTTCATTTGCCTAGATCTCGAAATCGGCTCTACCTTTGACCCCTTGCTCCTTCCTTTCCGTCGCGTAAAACGCTCGGTACGTTGACGTCCTGAAGACGGACGAAATCGGAGATCTCCGGAGCGTAGGTGTCTGCGCGTGTGTACGCGCGATTCGGGAACGAGCGTGGAAACCACGATGGAACTCGTTCGTAAAGCGATTATTGCCGATCCCCTTAATAACCGGCGCGGCAGAAAATTCCATTCACCGAGGCGTGGAACAAAGGCCGCGAGTAAACAGCGCGTTTCGATCGAACCGTCTGGATATCGGAAGCTCGGATAAAAGGATTATACGGAGAAGTAGGACGAGACGTCTGAGGAAGATCGCGAAGTT
>NIJG01000134.1:3928358-3940638 GCA_002201625.1 Euglossa dilemma | reverse complement strand
GCGGCGGTCCATTAAGGATTTTAATCAAACGCCCGTGGCCAGGGAGAACGACGTCTGGCTACTAGGAAAGTTCTGGCATAAGATCCCAACTGGACTCTCCCGGCACGCGGTCCCTGGATGGCGAGGCGGACCGTAAAAGGACATTTGTCGCTTTATATGGACGAATCGGCTACCAAATACATCGCGAGCCGTCGGTAGAAAAACAAAAGGAGCCCGAGCCAAGAGCGGGGCTCTCTCACGAGAGCAGCGCTGACACACCGGCTCAAAATAATGTCGTACGTCGTACGACAACGTTCCATTCGAACCAAAACCGTGTCTCTCGCTCGACTATCTCCCGACCAACCGAATAACCCGTCTCTCTCGACTCTCCTCTCGCCGGCTATCGTCTTAATTACCGGTCACCTGTTGGCTGGATCAGAGGTGAAAAGAGTACGGCATCCGAGGATGTATTCGTCATACCGGGTGTGCGCGAAGTGGAAGGAGAGGAAGGGAAGAAAGGGGAGAAAAAGGAGAATAGAGAGAGGAGAAATCTGCTGGATGCCCGTCAGTTTAGTGGAAGCAGCTGCTAGTCGGGACTCGAGACACCTCGATAGGAATGGGATCGGCCTCGCACGTTCCTGATCTCTCGAGCGGTCGCGCTCCCACGGAATGTCGATGAAATCCACGGATTCCCGGGGAGAATGTGCGTTTATCTATTCGACCCGCGTCTGTTTTCAATCCCTTAAAACTTAGTCGAGCGGCCCGTACGGCACGAAGCAGAAAACCGACGATTCCCTTTCTCCGATCGTTCGATCCGCTGGCAGCCGCCGGATTCTCCCCCGCGCCCCCCTTTCCATTTCGTTTCTCTTCGGGCTTGCCGGATTTTTCTCAAATCCGTCCGACCGTCTATGTAAATTCAATTTCTCGCCGTCGTTACATCGCTCCGATTCCTTTCCTCCCGTCGTCCCTTCCTCCGCGTGTTTACAGCTCCTCCGAACGTCACGGTCCCAAAGGACATCCGGTTCCCTTTTTCCGCGTTTTCGTGGATCCAGACACGGAGCTCGCCGCTCGTTCCTCGTCCCTCGTTCCTCGCGGCAAGCATCGACTGCCGGTGGCGTGTACGCGGGATCGAAACTCGTTTCGCGCGAGCTTCCTGGAGGTTATTAAAAATCGAACGACTACGACGACGACGACGACGACGTCGGTTCGTCGACGATTTCTTTGTACCCTGGCGATTGGAGAGCGAGAAGAAGGTGGCGAGGATGAAGAAGGTGGGAGGAGGAGGAGGAGGAGGAGGCAAGTCTGAGCGTGGGGTGCGAGATCGAGGGCCGTGGAAAATCGCGACGCGTACGGAACGACTGGCCCCCGGCTTCTGCTCCGCTCCGCTACGTAGAAGTTTGCAAATTCAATTTCTCGGTTCCGCGAAGCGCCGCATATTTCGCCGCTTCTCGAACTCCGCGGAGCGTGTAAAGCTGCTAAAGCGCTAAGGAGTTCCCCGTCTAGCCCGGTCCTTTCATCGTCCTCGACGTACATCGAATTTCAACCTGAAAAATGCTCGATAGAGACTCGGCCTCGGTGTCTCGGCGAGACAGCGACCGGTATGGAAAGCTATCTTGCTTTTTCAGCTACCCCGCCGCCGTTTCTTCCGCTCCCTTCCCTTCCTTCCTTCCTTCCGTCCTGTGCTTCGCCAGACGTTCTAAGGTGATTAGACCGAGTGGATGAGAAGAACGACGGAGGGAACGGCGTTCCTCTGCTGGTAATTTCCTTCGAACATCCTTCTGTCAGCTAGCGACGAAATTCCATAAAGAGAGAGAGAGAGAGAGAGAGAGAGAGAGAGTTAGAGAGAGAGAGAGAGAGAGCCGGGTGGCGTAAATGACGGAACATCCGTCGTTTGGAAAGTCGCGCGGATTCGATAGATCGTATCGGAAAAGCAGATTCCGCGCGGCGGCGCGATCCTCGGCGTAATATCGTCGGCAAATAAATAAATTTCGCGGGCAAACGAACGGGCAAACTGGCTGGGACCGGCTTAATTTATAATTGCATTAATCAGTCTTGGCCGCGGCGGCGGAGCTGCAAGTTGCAGCCCGGAGCCCGCGTGTAAACGGAATATTACGAAACAATCGATAGCGTTGTCGTCGCACCGATGTCGCACGGTCAAATGTAATTTATCCGAGCGATATTTAATAGTAGGAAATATCAAATAGAGTGGCGCGCGACGAGGCGTTTTCAAACGAGGCTGGCCCATTAGTTAAATATTCATTATCCGATATTTGGATGCTCGTCTCGCATTTCGTGCACGGTCAAACGACATAATTCGATACGCCGGTTAACAATGTGCTCCGCGGCACGCGTTCGCGCGGTCGATCTCGTTTTTTCGTTCCGAGCAATTATCCGCCGCTCGCACCCCCGCCCGCGCCCCCACCCTTTTGTCCACCCTTTGTAAAACGGCCGAGCGCTCTGTCATTATGCGCCAATCGGTAAATCGGGTTGATCAGGGAAGAATGGATTGCCGGGAAAATTGAGGTCAGCTACAAAAGCAACGCCGTGTCGCTCTTTACGCTTTGCGTGACGCGTCGAAACGCGTCGAAGCGCCTCTGGTCCGAAGGAATCGATCGGCGATCCGACCGCGATAACCCCGGTTTCGCTCTTTCAGCGAATTACTCGAGAGGTGGCAAAACCCCGGCTCGCCTCTCTCTCTCCTCTACCGATCCTCTCGAATTCCATTCACGCGTACCTTCCGGCGTTATCCTTGGATCCCCAGGTGCTCGGCGACGATCGCCGCCTCCGATACCGTAAAACCCCATTCGGAGCGAATTTCGACAGGGATCGCTCGTTATCCGGCCATTCTATCCGCGGATAAGTTACGTCGCCGAGATTCCTCGGACAAAGTTTTCCGACGGTTCGGTCCCGGACCAGCCAGCTGCTTCCTACACCTCTCCCTCTCCCTCACTCCTTTCCAGAGCGTTTCCTCGCAGCGTAAAAAGCTCGCAGGACGCTCACTCCCCGTGGCGAGAACGCGACGCGACGCGACGCGGCGATTCGAAAGCCCGATTCGGTTCGATGTCGACCAACTTCCAAATAATTTCCTTCCGACTTTCGCTCCAGACGCCGGCAAATAGCGAAACAAACTTCCGCCCTCGCCAAAGTTCCCGGCGAATTGCCCGATAAGCCACCGCACCAAGAACCGACAGTTATCTTTTTACCCTGTAGAAACCATGAATCAGCCTGGCCAGCTCCTTATCGCTATTCTTCTCTCTTTCACTTCCACCAGATTCTTCCATTTTCTTTCTACCTTTTCTTCCTTCCTCTCGTCGTGTTTATTTCCTAACGCGAAATCAAGGTTTACGTAGCACGCTCGAATCGTCGGATAAACGAATCGAGAGACGCGAAAATTTCGGCCGGTCGTCGAATTTACGCGAAAGACTTTCCGCGCGGGAATATCGAAGCGTTTAATGGCAACCGCGAGATCTTTTGTTCGTTCCTTATCCATTAAGCAACCGGTATTACATCGAAGCTCTTCCGAACGCGGCGGTATCGATTTCGCGAAGTTTTGCGACCCCGGGGAGCTTTCGGGCAAACGTATTCAAATCGCGGAATGCCGCAGGGGATAAAGTATTGGAGCGTCTTGTATAGGCTCCGCGCTATTTCAATCGCTCGCCCTGAAAAAACACAACAGCCCAGAAATTAGGTATTATCGTTTCCATTCGAGGGTTTCCGTAACGACCATACCCTCCCGCGAACTTTGCGCAAATTTCCCAACGACGGGAGGGGAAAAGATCGCTTAAATAATTAAATGTCCAGAAATAGCGTTTTAAACGCGGCTACGCAACCTGGTTTGCAACCACGATCGGAAAACGTAGACGTTGAACTCGACCTTGGCGTGGCCTTGATTCGATCTCGGCGCGACCTTTGGACGCGATACCGAGACGACCCTAATTCCTCGTTGATCCGTTTTTCTTCGCGGTACCTTGACCCGACTTTGACCCGACCTCTCGGTCGAATTAGCAGCCGCGTTACCCTGGATCGGCTTCGCGTAACCTCGTCGCGTTCCTCGCGCGACGCATGATTCTTTCACGAAGAAACGTGTCGCGGAAAGTGGCAGCGGGACGCTAAGGACGTCGCGGCGGAGAATGGAAAGTTCCTCGCCCTTCCTTCCGGGTTTGATAATTCAACGGGAGTTTGCCCCGACGGCGGCGCACGCGGCCAGAATGCAACAGCCCCTGCGAATGGCGAATCTGCAGTCGCGATCTCGCGCACCGGGCTGCTACTTTTCGCAGGCCAGACCCGACGCGGCTTATCGCCGCGAGTAAACGACGACTGTTCAAACTGCGACGTGAAATCGCCGCGCCCGTATTTCACGGTAATTTTTATCGTACCTGCCGACGCTTAAATTATTTCGGCCTTCCTTTTTTCTCTCCACCCTGCTCCCCTCTGTGCCGCGCGAAAATATTCATCTCTGACTCGCGGCGTGATACGCGCATTCGTCATTTTGATACCGGTCGCGGTTACCGGCCGTGGACGTAAATTTCCAAACTTCCACCGGGATTATTCACGTTCTACGTCGGGCCCGTAACTTTCGCGGAATACGGTAACCAGCCGCCTACGCTTCCTCCCTGGCCCGGTGTTTACTTTACATCTCGGCCGATTATGCGAACGCCTGGACCGGCCGAGTGCTCTCGCCTCGGCGTTCGTGTTCATTGATAATAATTCGCTGGGAGCAAGAGGCAGGCTAGAGCCCGGCCGATGCGTTTCCACCGAGTTCACCGTCCGCGCCGACGACTTGATTTCCATCGACCAAACTGTCGATACGCGAACGACAGAAATTAGTGTACCGACGACACGAGTGACCGGTTAATAGGAAAATAGCGTACGCTCGATCTCGACCGGCTCCCACGCTCGTTTGCCATTCGTTAACGCTCGTTCCGCCGTCTCGTTCGCCTCGCCGGCTGCTCATCGGGAATAAAACCTGCGACGCTTCCGTCCGACGCGCGCTCTCTCGCCCGATCGTTCGATGGCTCGCGATAACGACTAATTCCGAGTTTATTAACGATAAAACGGCGCGTTTTCGCGGTTAATAACGTCCGTCCGCGGCGAGGTTAAACGAGGGCGGTCGGGATTAGACGGGCAGGCTGGAATCGATCGCGGACTCGTAAGGTTTTAGACGCGACGATTGAAATTACAGGGCTGCGACGTTGATAAAGTACACATTTATTTGATTATCCCGCGGGTCACATTCCGTCCAAGTGCCGAACGTGTCCCGAATATCATTGACCAGCCGCCGCGCTATCATCCCAAACCGTATTTCCCTAATACGATTCTATTTGCGTAGGAAAATCGGAGGACGACACGCTCCTCTCTCTCTCTCTCTCTCTCTCTCTCTTTCTTATCCTCTTTGCGTGCTCCTTCTCCTATCTTTCTCTCCCGGCGGCCGCCACGGCTATCACCGTGGAGACCGTGGCAGACTGCGAATTAACACTACGCCCGGTCCCATCGGAACGAGAAAATGATGTTCCAAGTTTCGTCAGCGGCCAGACAAAAGTAATTAAACCCAGAGGACTACTCGATAATTTAGCATACGTTCCGTGGTACGTTCCAGGACTAACGAAAGTCCGTGTAGAGCCCTGTGTTCGAACCCGAGCCCGACCCTTGCTTCGGCCAGCCGCGCGAACCTCCGCGCGAAAGTTTATAGAATTTCGAGACGGCGAGGATCGATGGAAGCTGTCTCGCCGTCGAGACGGTCGTCGCGCGTCCAACATGGCGGATTTCTTTGCCCGGTTCCGATCGTTCGGAAACGGCCACAGCGATTTGCCAAGCACAGTTCGATCGGGGTAATCGGAACGGAAAAGCGTGGAAAACACGACGCGTACGCGGGGGTCCCCGGGAAACTGGCAGACGGAGAGGGACGAGGGAAGCGCATTGTCCATGAGGGAAAATGCAAATTGGATGCAGCGGTGTAGACGCCTGTTGGAATGCATTAAGGCAGAGGCAGGAAGACGGGGTAAGCCGGTCGTTAATTTTTTACACGGCTTGCCTCAATGGGATCGCCGAATGACAGAACGAGCTTGCTAGCCGGCCATTCCGTTCGTCATTATCGCCGGATTATAATTATTATCGGCGGCCGGGGGAAGGCAGACGCGTCCAGGCCTGTCGATTCCGTTAAGAACCGTATAAACTGGACGATTCGGCGACACAATGGGATCGGAAATTACCGATGCTTTGTCGCTCGTCCGGCAAACCGCTCGTTTTATTTTCCACGTTAGTATCGATTCGCGAAACGGCTCGCGAGACAAGACAATAACCTCTCCTCGCGTTTCCCATCGGTATTCCGCGCCGCGATACGCGTTTCAATTTGTCTCTATCTCTCTCCCCCTCTCCGTCTCGCTCTCGCTCTCCCTCTGCCCCGGCGACTAGCCGGAGGGATGAAAAGCCTTCTGCGTCCTCTGTTCGCGGCCGCCTTTTCCCCACCGGCCATTGTGCCGTCGTCGTTATTGCCGAAACGTAATTATTTTCGTTGCAACCTCGTCATCGTCGCGAGACCGTTGTTAACCCGCGTCGCCGGCGCATCTTCACCACCGGCTGGCACCGATCGCTCCCTCTATAGGGGGTAGGGTTTTCCACCACGCTATCGAATGTCACCTACCGCTATCGTCGACTCGGCTCTTGAACCCTGGAGATATCCTTTGTGAGGTCGACGACGTCCTCGGGACGTCCTCGGGACGTCCTCGGAATATCGATGACGGAACAGCTTCGAATCCACGTCTATTTTTACCCTCGTTGCGTATCGGCCTCGCGAACCACCTGCCATTTCGAACAGGCTCGCATCCACCGGTCCGTTCGATCACCGAGCCTCCACGACCCACGCTTACAACCGAATGCCGTTCGATCCGCTCTTAAGACTAATTAATACCACCAGCGGCAGCTCCAGTACGATGCATTGTAGTGTGACTAGAGAGCTGCTTAACGGGATCCGTATATTTACAGCTAGTCGCGCACCTACGTACGTATGTACCTAGAGGAATTAGTAGTCGGTATTTCCACGACACTCCGGTTACTCGTCGCAGCACCCTCTCTCGCGACGGTACTCTTCTTTTCCTACTGTCCTCCTACGATCCTCCTACGATCCTTCCGAACGTTCCATGCCCTTTTCTTCCTTCGAGCTTAATTACAAAGCACCGCGAGAGGTTGGTCCCGCGTGGGAAGGTGCGCAGACGTTGCGACGACCAGGGTACTCGCCCGGAAGACCAAAGTACAAGGGCATTACTCGATCCATATGATCGCGTCGGAGCTCGAGGGACCGCCGGTGTTCGACGCGGTGAAATCCGACTGTACTCGCGCCGGTCTGTACATAATGCACGAGGTAAACAGTCGGGATCGGACTTTAAGCTCGCCTGGGATCGGCGCGCCGGTGGATCAGCTCGGGCCGAGCACTTGGCCGAACTAATCAGCCACCGGGTAGACGATTCCTACGCGCGCGCGCGCGCGCGCCGAAACGGAAGAAAAAGACGCGGCGGTAAGATTAACGAGACACGGCGGAAAATGAATCTTCGGGAATGTCTGTTTACCGTGCTAACGCTGAACGTAAGAGCGTGTTCGAATCGTTTTTCACGCGCAGCTCCGTAGGCAGCTGCAGCTCGCCAACAATGTCCAACGACATCGTTCAGCCGTCGTGTTATTCATACCGAGAGCGTTGCGCCGGCGAGAGAACGGCTGGCAGACAACGAGGCGAGTTATTAACTTGTATCAGAGCCTGGGAATACGCGTGGCACGAAATACGCGAAACCGACGGACGGTCGTCTTATTTGCAACGGGCCGGAGGAATTGAACGAGGACTGTTGACGGGAGTTGGCGCCGTGCCGCCGCGCTGGCTTCTCCTTCGAACTAATCAGCCTCGAATCCGCCTCGAATCCGCCGCCGCGGACCACCTCGCTCGAACCCCGCCGGAGATTCCTCCCTAAAATCCGTGGCACGCGGCAAAGAAAGTTGTCCGCCGGCCTGGCAATAGCGTAACCGGCAAAAAAACCTACCGACTCGCCGGCCAATTTACCGGCGAATCTGCCGCGTCTCCCCCCTTCGTCCGGATTCCCGAAAAATCCTCGCTCGCAGGATATCGTAGGATACGGGAGGATATCGGAGGATATCGGAAGATGTCGGAGGACATGGGAGGATACGGGGCGATCGGCAGCGCCTGGCTAACCGATTAACGCCAAGGTCGGGATATCGAGGGGATCGAGGGCGGACCGGGACGAGTAAGAAACTGGAAGGCGGAGAAATTCAAATGCCAGCGACGTATCAATCCCGAAATGCTTCGGGGCCCGGCGAGAGGAGGGACCCGCGGATGATTGACATTTTCGACGTCGTCCCCGACACGTTCCGGGCGATCTCGAATCGACGGTCGACGCCTCGAATAATAACCGTGTCGTAATGTCGCCGGTGGCATTCTGGGACTCGGTTTGGGCAGAGGCGGCTCCTGCCGGACGTCTGCCATCCTCCGAGAACTTTAAACGCGCCACCTGCTCCAGACGTTGAAACTGTCGCCGTTCCCTCGGGCCACGGCCGCTCGCGCGGCCCGCTTCTATTCGCGGAATGCGCGCCGGTTCGATTCCAGATACCCGGGCTTGCATAGCGAGCAGACTTTCGACAACGCCGGTAAACTTGACGATTAACGACGAGCGAACGTTGATCGAGCTGCCCGCGAACATAAATCTTCCGCCCAACCGAAGTTCCCGGCGAGAGGCCTCTGTCTCGAAGCGCCGTGAAACGACTGCTTAGCGATAAAACAGGATACCCGTTGTTCGGCAACTCGTAAAATAATAACAGCCCCGGTCCGGCTGACTTCTGCCTTCCCGTTCGGCTCTTTCGTTAATTAAAACTTTGCCCAACTTTCTTCCAAATATCCTTCCCCGTGTCCCAATTACGCTCTCTCCTCGGCCTTATCGACACCCCGGTTCTCGCGCCGTTTCCCGCCCCAGATCCTTCTCCGAGGATCCCTCCCGTTTTCGATTAATCCTCGTTCCCGGCTTTCTTCGTAGCGTCGCGCGGAAAAACCTCCGTTCGGGGACACACGGGTTGACGACGTATCGCGACGGAAGCTCGACGAGCGTAATAACAGCGGGAACACGCGCGTCGTTAACTCGCGGAAGGGCGGATGAGCGGGAAGATGGGCCAGCGTGGCGGACGATAAACTAGAACGCGGCAGGAAGACGAGCCGGCTTTCGCGGGCCTGACGTACGACCTTCCTGGCTTCCTACTTACGGCTACAAAGCCGTTAGCCGACCCTACCCCGCTGGATAACTTAAGCAGTCGGCCGCAACCCCTTCGCCGGCTCTGTTTAACCAAGCATTGCGTACACCGCCGGGGAAACTGGATGGCTGCTGCTGCCTTTAAGTAGTTGCGCACTCGTTCCCCTCCTTGTTAAACCCCTATTCCAAGAGACGCGTCCCCTGACCCCAACCTCCCCCTTCCTGTTTACCCTCCCTCTACTTGACCCTTTTCTTTCGCCGCGTTCGCCAACAGGTACGCGGCGATCGGGGCGGGTGTCTTCGACGAAGGACGGAGGAAAGGGTCGCACCGCGAAATCGGGGCGGGAAGATTCGCGACGGAATGGTCTGGGAATTCGGAACAGTGGCGCAATTAAGCTCGTAATCGTTTATTCAGACGGTCGTGTTCTCGGCCATTAGAAATGTAACGGGAGGATGTTAAAGCGGAAGGGGAACGATCCGCGCGAGGCGCGCCGGGCAAGTTAAAAATTCCAAGGAGGAATGAAGAAATAAAGCAGGAGGAGCGAGAGAAGGAGAGAATTAAAAGGCGAAGGGAGCGAGGCAGGAGAAAAACTCTCGAACGTGGGGAGAGTCTGGAACGACAGCCGAAGCGTTCCGGCATTCTCGAAATTTTCAAAGAGTCTGCCGGCGTGCGCGTTCGAGCATCTCTCCAGCCATTACTTTTCTCTCGCTCGCCCTTCGCCTTCCGCCTCGCAGTTTCGCGCGGTATTTCGTTCATAGCAGAGCGCCAGCTACTACGACACCGCCGCGGATACGTTTCCCGGGTATCTTTCTTCCAGAATTCATCGATCCTCGCCCTCGGGCTGAGAACCGGCCGGAATTGCCGCGCGATCCACGCTGCTCTCGCCGAATCCAACGGATATACGCGAGTGTTAGAGGCGCGCGCAGTTGAAGATCGTGTACCGATTCTCCGGCTGAGGAAGAATAATCTCGCGTGAAACGTTCGGATAAATTAGTCAAAAGGACGTTCGGAAAGCTCGCTGAATAGTCGATATTACCGGGATTCTTTTTCTCGTCGCATCTCGGGTGACATCCGGGAATACTGAAATTTAATCTCGAGTCTTTAAATCGCGATGAATTTTTCAAGCTCGTTTCGGGTATATTTATCGTGGGATACGTCTCTTTCGAAAATGTCGTTAATATGCACGAATCTGTTACGTAAGAAGCGACGATGCAGAGAATCGGCTATTTTCGACGTCGATCTGAAAACGATCCGTCGTCGTTTCGAGATTTCCTTGGAAAGTCGAGCGTTTCCCAAGAGGGAGAGAGAACGTCGTTGCTGGTCGATCGATGAGACTCGAGGATATATTAGCAGTCGCGAGGAAATGGAAGATCGCGTCTTCCTGGTGGAACTTTGGTCCGTTTAATCGAGGCACTTTCTACTTGATCGAGTAACGAAAAACTCGGCCGGCGAAGCGTAGGCTCGGAGTCGGCTCGGAGTCTGCTCGCAGGCGGCTCGGAGACGGCTCGGTAATAAAACAGTAGCAATTACGAGGCGCAAGAGAGACGGCGGTGAAGTTGCTGCGCGCGAAGATCCAGACCCGTGGAAATTGTAACCGCAGATAGCGAGACAGTAATACTAATATCGTTTCGCAAACATACGCTGCCAGAATGGGACACGTGGAGCCGCCTAATGCGGCACGGCGATTCCGGGTCACGGATTACATTGTAGCGCGACGTTAATTTCATTTTGCAAACGTTCTAAATGGACTTGGAACGCCGATACGTGGATCGTCCTAATAATTTCGCTGTGTAAACGGCGACGCCCTCGACTATGGCTGTCCGTCTGCGACGATAAAACGGAGACGCTCGGTTGCCGGTTGGTTAGACGCGATTTCGTTTCAACCCCGTCGTCCACCGATTGTTTGCCTTCCGCCACTGCTCTCTCTNTAAAACGGAGACGCTCGGTTGCCGGTTGGTTAGACGCGATTTCGTTTCAACCCCGTCGTCCACCGATTGTTTGCCTTCCGCCACTGCTCTCTCTCTCTCGCTCTCTCTCTCTCTCTCTCTCTCTCTCTCTGCTTATTAACCTCTTCGATGCCGAGGGTGATAATAGTCGCGGCGTTGGCGGCGCGATAACGGTGACTATGGTTACCCGACGTCTCGAGCTCGCCGTGTACTAACGATCGCTATAGTCGACCCACACTCGCGGTCTGCTAACGATCGCTATGGTCAATTAACGTCCGACGGTCGTAGCGACGATGACTGTGACGCATCGACGGTGACTCTGGGCAATCGTTAAAATTTCTCGATGATTTACAGCTATCGGGAGAACGGAGCAGGCTTCCGCCGACTCCGGATTATCTGTTAGCGTGGCAGCGCGAACGAGGCTGTTAAATCGGAAGAGTTAACGGAAACGTGTCCCATTTGCCGGAGTAACGAGCAGAAGTGGAATAAATCAATCCGGATGGCGGTTCCTCTAATCGTAAGTAGCAAAAGCGAGGAATGAAGGCATCTAGTGAAGGGTCGCGTGTCTCACGCCACTGCGGCGTACCCTCGGACTTTCTCCGCTGCGGCGATGGCATAGTCGAAAATGACCATCGACGAGTGGCGTCGATTAGGCCAGAGGAGACAGGATGGGCGTGTTCGCGAATCTAAAACGGTAATTTCGCTCGCGGAACGGACACGCTGGCAGGTAAAGCACACAAGGTGATACCGGGTAATGGATTACGATGTAATGCGATGTAATCCCGGATCCTTTTATCTTCTGGTCGCGAGCACGCCATGTTACGCCGCGTGGCGCAGTTAATTTGCATTACTTTCGGAATCAGCAAATCAGCCCCGGCTATTTCGCCTTGTATCTCAGACTTTCATCTTAATACGCGTCACTTTGTCCTTAATCAGCCGCGGCGATATGTCATTCCCTAACGAGGAGTAAGCACGGCGCTGCCAACCACCGGGAAAACCTAATTCCCACCGGGTAATTGTATAATTTTCGTCCTGTCGACGCGTACCAACCACCCGATCCGCGGCCCTTTCTCCCTTCCCGTCTCTTCGCGACGCCGCCGAGGTAATTAAAAAAA
>NIJG01000134.1:3904150-3914984 GCA_002201625.1 Euglossa dilemma | reverse complement strand
TGTACCCTCTCTCTCTCTCTCTCTCTGGGGCTCTTTTATTTCTACCGATCGCCCAACCGTTCGACCTCGTCTCCTCTCTGTTCGCCGCGAAATCGCCGCGACTCGCGCGAGGTCGGAGAAAAGCCTTCTCCTCTTCGATGAACCCTGGCATGAACGGCGCGGAACGTAGCCGGAACAGGCAGCTCATCCGACTACTTAGTCGTGGCAGGATCGTTTCCCTGGCGCGCAGACGGAGACGCGACCTTCCGGTCTATGCTGGAAATTGAAAGCTGGCAGTTCGCCGAGGCGTGCCTCGGAGCTGTCGCTTCCTCCGTTGGTTAGCCTCGGTTCACCGGTGTTCCACGCACTCGCGAATAAATTAATCGGCCGTTCAAAGGGCGCGGAACGCGAGGACGGATCCTCGATCGAACTCGGAGTCTCGCTGCTCGTCTTCGCTCTCCTCCTCCTCCTCTCTCGCTCTCTCTCTCTCTCTCTCTCTCACACACACACTCTCTGTCCCTCTTTCGCCCTGTCTCATTCTCCTGCCGCGTTCCGCCCGGCTATATAATTATGACATTAGCGGGCAATTTCGCCTCCCTTATAGTTCTCCCCGTGGGTCTCTGTTGCTCGCGAGGCTGGGCCCGCTGGCCGTCTCGTTCCCGCGCGCGGCCGCTCTGTCTGCTCGATCGCTCCCGGCGGTGCATCGGCAGAGAGAGAGTAGACTCTGTGTCCCAACGCGGACCGAATTCGAAGATTCCCTTTGAAGCACCCACCCCGGACACTCCCAGATGATTGACTATGAATATTTATGCCTGATATCCTGCGTTCACGCGCCCGTTAGAGCTCGATGGTACCGTTTAAACTTCGCTCCACGAGCTGGCTGCGAGTTTCGCCTAGTGTCGTTCGGCGCCAACCTCTCCTCGCCACTCGTTCCTCCACCGATATTGCCAATTCGACCGAGTTTCCTACGGTTTAACCGCTCCCCCTCTCGCGCTTATCGACTTCCGTTCCGAGAGGGAAAAAAGAGGAGAGGAAAAGGAGGAGAGGAGTGGAGACAATGGAGGAATAGAGAGGAGGAGGAGAGGCTGCGAGCGACCGTGCGCGGAGAACTCGAGGCGAGAATTAATTACGGCAACAAATGTCGCCGAGAGAGGAGCGGTGTGTCCCGAATGATCGGAACTTTCGAAATTCCCCGGTGAAACGGGGGCCGTTTAACGGTGTATCGACAACATTAAGCCCGGCTCTCACGTACGTAGTTATCGGTGGCTCTAGCCACGGTAAACTGGTCTAGGCTGGTCCTGGCAGAGAGGCCGGAGAGGCCAGCCAGACAGAAGGGAGGGCGAGAGAGAGAGAGAGCGAGAGAGCGAGAGAGGCGTGAGAGCTGGACGGGTCCCATAATGCCACGGGATTCGATGTGGGAACCCATAACCCAGCCCGAACGCCGATTAGTCCTGGGCCACCGCGTTGTTTACTCTGGACAGCTCCTCCCTGCCACCTAGTTTACGTTATTATATATGTTCGTCCACGCAGCCATCGACCGCCGGCGTGGATGCAGCCCACCACCGTCGGCTTTTTCAAACCGATTTCCCCCATCCTGGAGCGCGTCGCGCGAGAGGATCGTTGAACCTGGTCGCGCGTCCACGCGCCAATTTCTCCATCGACCAGCGCAACCTCGCGGACCAGAGATCCGAGATCGATTCCGCGACCTGAACGTTTATGAAACATCGAACGCGATCGAGTTCCTCGAAACGGAAGCCGATAGACGAATCCGAAGAGCACGCAAACGTACGATTAGAGGTTTCGCGATCGACCGTGTCACGGGTCGCCCCTGAATAATAGACGTAATCCGAATTTGACCCTCCGGTTTCCCGATACCGTCCCGAGATCGAGATAGACCGTCCTCGTTATTCCTCTAATCATCCGAGTCTCCGATCGTCCTAGGAAATTTACGAGTGGCTCGCTGGCGCGTTTGGCGGGGTTCCAGGAGAAAGCGGGGCGAAAGTATCGGTGATTCGGGAAGGGCGAGAGTGCCGCGAGACAACAGCGGCGAGCTTCTCGCGGTCGTTTCCACGGAATTCCACCGAGAAATGGAAACCGGCGCCGTGTCCGTTCTTTTCCTTTTTCTTTTTTTTTTCCTCGCCTCGCCGCGCTTTTCCCATTACGCCACCGCGCCGTATTACCCTCAACCCCCGGACTCGATCCCGCTTTCTATGCATTATTCTTCGGAAACGCGCGTGTGCCTCGGCCGCGGCCGTTTCCGAAATTCCAGCCCGTGTTCTCACGCGCGACGGAGAATCTCGCGTGGCAGGAAACGAGCCTGGACGAGCGAGGCTGCAACTGTGGGAATCGAATAACCGAAGAATTAGGCGTGGAATTAAGCCTGCCGCGATTCAAAGCGGGCCGGGATTAATTGCGCGCGGGGCACGTACCGCAGAGAGGTAGCGGCGTTGCTCTAAACAATAAGAGAAACTGTAAAATCACCGGGCAAAGGGATAACAGCCGGCAGCCAGCGGTATCGCTAATTCGGGAATTATTTGGGTAAACAGCGTTCTCGTTCCGTGATTGTCGGCCGGGTTCCTGGGACGTGGGAAATCCACCGCGGCGCTCTCGCGTCGTCCCGACGCTTCCGAATTCTCAGGCAAATCGTCGAGGTGCCACGTACCTCCCATCTCCCCTCCCCGTCCCTCCTTCAGCGGCCACACCCGGCCTGTTTGACTTTCCCATTAGGCGGCGAAAAGCCGCGGGATCTTCTTTAATCTTGCTCGAATTCTTCCACCGTCCATCTCCCTCGCGTCTTTCCTTCGGCCACCTTCCATCCGTGTATCGTAGTTCGCGACCGTTCTTCTAAGCGTGCTCGAGTTTTAACGGAACCGGCGATTGGAGAAGAGAGAAGGGTGGAAAGGAGACGGGAGAGGAGAATTTTGTAGCGCAAGAAGGTTTGCCCGGGGCGGAAAGAAGAGGCGGATTCGGAGCGGAAGGAGATTGGAAGTTTCGCGGACTAGGCTTCCGGCGAAGGATCGGTTTCGGGAGCGATCGAAGGGAGTTCCGAGGGATCTCGAGGAAAGGAATCGTCGGTGTGTCGATGATTCTTCTTCGTGGCCGCCGTTCTCCAAACAGAGAATAACGACGAGTGAAATATTAACCGGAACGGGGGGTATTTTCATACGTATCTTCCGGCGCGATGGCTGATTTCCATTTTCAGAGGAGGAACTACGACAACCGAGTGATCCGTAATATCGCGCCGGTGGAACGTCGTAAAAAAAAGGACGATATCAAGGAAATAAGGGTAGCCCCGCGTTTTATGACCTACGAGGAGGGGAGTGGGGGGGGGCCGATCGACGGCTGGTCGGAGTCTCGGAGGGCATCAATCTCGAGAATGAGCCGGCGTCGGGACGCGTCCGACGCGATCCTCCGGTTAGGCGAAAGCCCGGAAACCGCGCCCTCGGGGTTTTGCCACTCGAAAGCTCGAAACGGTCCGTCGGAAGGCAGATAACGACGAAGGGACGACGAAGACGAGTCATTTGTTTCGAGCTTGTCCCCTGTTTTGCATCCAGCTCGTTCGAATTTCCGGCCGCGGCGTAGAAGCCCGGCTTGGTAATTTCGAAGGGAGCACCTTCGAAGCGGCTAAGCGTTTCTTTGAGCTTCATTTTTCAACGACAGGCACGGCTCGTTAAGGCTGGAACCAGACTCGGCGCAATATCTGCTGCAGCGCGCTCGTGTTCCGCCGTTCGCCTTAACGCTCTTTGAACTCTTTCATAAGACGCGAGATTTCTTTGTTTCCGCCGGGGCAAGAGGAGTCACGGGGACTTAATTGCCTCGGCGAAACCGGGGCCGATTCAAAGTCCCGCGGACGGAACGCTGCTGCCCGATAAACGATCCGAGGCTGGCTGCCGCTTATCTCCGTAATTCCCGAAGCGTCGTCGATAAAAGACAAACGGCCGATATCGAGGCCGTTCCGGCAATAGGGATTCGTTGAAACGAAACGGTTTCTCCGCGCCGACCTCTCCCATCCGCCAAGGCCAGCCTCCGCGAAGCTTTTTCCCCGAGAATCTCGAAAGAAAGCAGAGAAAGACCGGGAGAGCCGAAGAGAGAGAGAGAGAGAGAGAGAGAGATAGAGAGAGGGAGAGAGAGGAAAGAAGCAGAGAGCGGACAAAGGCTCACGACCTGACGCCTTCTAAGGTGTACCGCGCCAGAAACGGAGCCACCGAGCACCTGGGACTTACTTCTTCGACTCCTTCTTCCTCCTCTTCTTGCCCGTGGTCCTTAAAAGGACCACGGGTTCGCCAAATCTTCCCGCGCCGCGCACTTTTTCCTCCGCTCCGGCTCGATTTTTGGCCACGGCGAAACTTTCGAAGAAACCGTGGCTGACGCGCGCGCGAGTCCTTCGATCCTTCCGCGCCGGATCCTCCTCGCGACGCTCTCTCCTCCTCGAAACGCCGACCCGGACCGTGGGACAATGGTAAGCTCCGGCAAGGACGCGCGGCTAGCTTCTCCGCGTCGCGACGCGACCGATTGAAAAGCTTGTCTTTGTCCGCCGGCTCGCGGAGCGAAGCGGAGAGGAGAGGAGCGGAGAGGGCGATTCCTAGCGGATGTTTGGCGGTGATCGGCCGGCGATATCGGCCGATCGCGAAACGAAGATTCGGGCAACGGGAGAAACGGAGGGAGCGCGGAGAGAGGGAAAGAGAGAAGCAGAGGCGGTTTTTCAAGCGATCGACCATAAACGGCGGAAGACAAGGCTGGCTGTAAATGGCCGCGACGGGAACCACGATGCCACGTGTACGCTCGTGCTCATAAGTCCTGACATAGCCCGCGAGCGGCTATCTTTTCGACGAATCGTCCTTTTTACGTCTACGCTGCCCGCTGCCACTGCCAGCCGCATTTGCAATCGCGCGCAGATGGCTGGTGGAAAAGGAGAGGCCCGGAGATGAATATGCACGGTAGTCCTTAGAACCAGCCGGAGAAAAACGTCCTCGAGGCGCGCCGGTAAGCCTGTTTCGCTCCCTTCCAATTATCATTCCTTCCCGCATATCGTTACGAGCTTCAACCCTTCCGCTCCTTTATAAAATTCGGCTCTGCCGCTGCAAAAATCCTCCGGTTTTTCCTCTCCCTTTTTCCTTCCCGGAACGGCTCGATCGTAACAGTCGCAGTTGCCGCGACGCGGACGAACAACGTCACCAGTCCTCGAAATTTTAACCGACGGAACTCTCGCGAAATTAAAAGGATCGGAAAATTTCTGTATCGATTTACTAGGTCTCCTTTCTCCGATTCGCGCGGCGAGAGCGAAAGTTTACGCGTGAAACAAACGAGAGGAGAAAATTACGTCTCGCAGATATGGAATTACGGGCGACAGGAGAGGAGAGACGAGTGGCAAGCTCTGGGAAACAAGGATACCCGGGTCAAAGAGGACCGCGAAGCGACTGGGACGGTTACGCAACGACACCGCGAGACATGGAAGGGGTGGAACGCGCTCGGAGTACTCGAGGTGCGATAACGTCGCGATCGGTGACGAGGAGCAGGTAATCGAGAAGGTCGCGCGGGAATTTGGAAAAGCGTGTCCCGTTTCCGGCGGAAGCTGAGCTCGTACCAGCCGCCTAATTGCGATTGATTCGCGCGAACAGCCACTCGATAGAGGATCGAACCCGCGATACATTAGCGCACCAACGGCGTTATTAATGGCGTAATGTATAATGCAGGCGCGTGTACGTGCCTGGTGCGCGTCGCGCAGACAACGTCTAAGGTAAACCAGCGGGGGTCGCATAATGCGTTCACCTACTCCCGCGGGATTACAAATGTCTCCGGGGAAATCCCTAACAACGCACAAAGACGCTTTGTCGGTCGGTATCGCTTTCCTTTCAAAGGGACGTAATCAAGTCCGGCACGTCCGGAAGACTGCCGTACGTGCCGGACCGATTCCTGAAAAGCACCTTTGTACCTAAATCAACCAGCCCGTCTGTCACTCCGAGCTTCCTCCGTCGCACCCGACCGTTCCTCTTCCCTCCTTAACCCTCTCGCTTTAATTCAACGCGCCCCCGAGTTTTCCTAATTTTCCAAAAGCGTTTCTCGGTCAAGTTGCAACGTGGGTGGAACGCGAGAAGTGGACGGCTATAAGCGTCGCGATTGCGACAATTGCCGAGCAATTACTCGCTCTTCGGTTCCTACGCTCGCTCGTTTCGACACCTTGGAGGTCAATTAACGAATATAGGCCAATGATTGGAACGGCGGTAGCTACGCGTGAAACGTTGAAAATACGAGTGATTTTTCGTTTTCATTTTCGAGGAAAAATTCGGCAGATGAATTAATTCGAGTTAATAGGTGAATTTTAACTCTCCGCGCTATGTTGCGAGAAGCGTCTCTTGTTCAATTATGTAGGTAAATTTATGTGCGTAAACCTAATTTGAATGGTGCATTTGTCGAAATTTTCGGATGACATTTTCGTCGCCCGTACGTATTAATATCGAAAGAGACTAACGATATAAATTATCGTTCATTTCGTTAAAAATATCGAAATTGCCGGTAGCCTCCGGTATAATTCGCTCGTATACCGCGGATACGAGTCATCTGCTCGTCGCAAATGTTTCCTAGCGCGGAGCGCGTTTTCCGCCGGTAAACTCTCATTAACGAGTCAAGATTTTCCGGATTAATCCCACTCGTTGTCCCGTTTTTCCTCGGTTCGGTACAATCGGCATATCGGTCGCTGAAAATCGTCTAAAAACGGGTAAAAAGGAGAGAAATTCCGGAGGGTGGATAGGAAGACTCGAGGGAGAGGAAAGGAAATGATTGGAACAACGCAATTTCTTCGAGCATACGCGAGCCACCCCTTGGCCCGGCCACCTTTCACCCCTCGATTCTCGCCGCAATATTTCGCGCTGATATTGAATGGGCCGGTGATTCGTGTTGATAGGCAATTTGCCAATTTCCACTTCTTTCGCTCCCGTTATGTGCCGCGCCGCGCTCTCCGTCCATTACGTTTTCACCTTTCGTCGCTCAACGTCTGTATTTTCCTCCTGCTTAACGCGTCTCCTCTTTTTCTTCTCCTTTTCCTCCGATCGTAAACGGATTTGCCCGCGTATCGGATTAAATCGCGCGTCGCTGTTAGATTTCATCGGACGTTAAATTACCGCGAGTTACCGAGATCAAAGACGAGGCGCCACGGTGACAGTAATTAGCAAATGGCTTGTAATCCGAATGGACGTGGCACTTGGGCAGTTTTTTATTGGAAATCGTGACGGTCTAAATTCGGAATATCGGCCTGACCGTTTGAAAAGTAAATCTGATATTCATTATGCTTTCAGCATCAATCCCGACCAATGGGGATACGTTCGTGTAATTTGCGAATTACGCGCGCGTACCTTATAATCAATGGATCGGTTCGGTTGATTAAATCGTTTAATTCGCCATTTACAACGTCGCGGTGCCGTGCGACGCTGTGTGAAATTATCAAAACATAACGAGCAATTGCTTATTCGCGTTAATTGCAACGGTCCGTCATGTAAAATGTATTCGACGAAAAGAGTGTGTAACAACAGTTGATGAATGTTGAAATTTAATCCCATCTGATACGAGGATGTTTCGGGAAGGACGGTACGCATTGTGCAGACTGCGTAATTAAAAATTTACAAAAAAACCACTCAGTAATGATACATGCAGCTTTAAAAATGCAAAAGCTTCTATTCAGTTTCGCGAGTTTCGAATTCAATTTCAACTTTGACGGAGTTCTAGAGTGATCGATGTTTAAATTTTCTCTGGCAGATTTCTTCCGTGTCGACCGTCGAGTCGATATTATCTGCCAACTCGTGGCAGATAACTTACCGACAATGCGACCTGCTTTCGCTAAATTCTCGGTTAGTTATCGACGGTCGACGAAAGAGGAGAGAATAGTACGGTAACGCGATTTCTACGTTATCGACCGTCGTTGAAACGACAATTCCACTTGTTATCAATCGAGAGGAGAGGAACTCGATTTCTCCGGAATTCACCGTTCGTCGCGTTCTGTTTTATCGATAATCAAGCAGTCCTAATGCGCTCTGTTTGCGGAAATCGTTAAGGACCCGAATGTTTACCAACGGGAAACACGTGAATCGACGATTGGGCAATCAGGTAGCGGCTGCGAGACGGGTAGAGCGAGAGGGGTGGAAAGGCAGATTCCTCGGGGGTGGCTGGATCCTCGTGACGGACGAGGTCGCGAAGACGCGTTATTCAGATTTCTCTATTCGATTATGCAAATTAATGTGAGACGCATAAAACTGTCTCAAGGGGGTGGCGAAGGGACGACAGTCGACCAGCAGGGAGGATTTTTATGCTTCTTCGGAAACAAAAGTCTGCCGGCGCCGATCTCTGTTTCCTTCCCTCTCGGTGTCCTCTGCCTCGCGGTTCCCTCGCGACGCCCGGTTCGCTTCGCGTGCATCGTAACTCCTGGCATGGTGCCTCCGTCACGTGGTTGAAAAACGGGGTGCGGTGGTCTACGCTGGTTCCTGCCGGTGCATATGTCTCCCGGAAACGGGAAATATTGCAGCGGAGATCGGTCTCACCGCTTTCCTTTCGAAAGTAATTTCACCAACCTCGCCACCCTCGGTTCCTCCGTACGCGAGTCGAGAGTATTCGAGGTCCCCGGAAAATTTGCAAGTTCGAACTCGGGATTCGAATTACCGAGCGCGGCTGTTATTCGCCGGGGATGAAAAACCGAAAGGGCGGCCACCGCGTGGCTTTTAACATTCGAGTAAATATCCGGCGACAGGGCACGGGGTGTAATGGAACACGGTGTATTTAGATTGCCGGCGGTAAATCGAGTTGCCGAACAAGGGGGCAGGGTAGAGGCTTCGAGACGCGGAGAAAGAGACCGGGCACCGAGGGGTTGTTTTAACGAAATCGCGGTGATGCGATGCAAATGGCTCGGTAACAGCTTCCGCGGCTTCCTCTGCCCGCCGCCGGACTGCACGCCGGCTTAACTCGATTCTATACATATTTTAACACGGCCGAAACCGTAAGAAAATTGCGTGATATGCATAAACGACTTCGCAAACTAGGTTACTCCGCCGAGAGGGGCCCCCGTGCAGCCGAACAGAAAGACCCGCCAGCGATCCAAGATCGATTTCGGCACTCTCGTAGATCGATCTTATATCTCTCTCTCAATGAAATTAATCGCGGCGAGGGAAATAGGAGTAACGTTTAAGTATTTTCTCGCGAGGAAAGGAGAAGGAGTCTGAAGGAAGGTCGGAGTTTGTTATAAAATTAATGGAATTTACAGAATCGATAAAGTTCGGAAACTTCCGTCGATCTTTGGCCGATCGGAGACTGTATAAAGGCCGTCGTGGAGATGACCGAGTGATTTGTCAATTTGACTTCGAAGCGTAAGGTCTCTTTGCAATTTTCTTCGTGTCGGGATGGGAATGGGAGGTACAGGAGACGATGGAGAGAGAGAGATGGGAAGGTGTACTCCACCTGTACTCCTCTCCTTTAAATAATTTAATAATCGCTTCTTTTCCAGGATTTCATTTTCTTTCTTTTCATATTTTATTTGTTCTTTTCTATATATTATTTTTATTTGACAATTCGAATATTTACATCGTTTCCGCTTACTAACGGGTCTCGATGCGTAGCCACCTCCACGTGGTGAGACCTGGTAATTGGCATCGTTTTCCAAAGAACAATCCGTGAGAGAACAATCCCACAGATTGTTCTTTGGGAAACGATACCAAGCTAAGAGCTACGCGCAAAGTTTAGGATATTTCCTATCTCTTGTAAATTTTCAGTGTTCTCTTTGAACTTTGAAAGTAAAGGGTAGGCAATATCTATCAAAGTTATATGTAAATTAAGAAGAATTAAGGCAAGAAAGGCAGAAAAGGTAAGTAAGGAGAAGAAGGTAAGTAAGGTAAGTAAAATAATTCAAATCTATTGCAAGACCTCCTGCCATGTTATGTTATCCTGATACAAAACTGCGAAAGCTGCCGAAAATTGTACGGCGAGGCTGCACAAATATCGTCCGAGAATTCTTGGGAATGACGTCATTTCTCGGAATCGGTCGACGTGCGACCTCCTGCCATGTTATGTTATCCTGATACAAAACCGCAAATTCGACCGAAAATTTTTCGACTGGTTGTAAAAGAATTATCCAGGAAATTCTTGGGAAGTGACGTCATTTCTCGGAATTGATCGGCGAACGACCTCCTGTCGTGTTATGTTATCCTGATACAAAATCGCAAAATCGGCCGAAAATTGTACAGCGTGGTTGCAAAAGTATCGTCCGAGAATTCTTGGAAACGACGTCACTTCTCGGAAATGATCGGTGAACGACCTCCTGTAATGTTATGTTATCCTAATACAAAATCGCAAATTCGGCCAAAAATTTTAGGATACACTGTAAAAGAATTGTCCACGAAATTCTTGGAAATGACGTCACTTCTCGGAATTGATCGGCGAACGACCTCCTGTAATGTTATGTTATCCTAATACAAAATCGCAAATTCGGCCGAAAATTTTACGGCAAGCTGTAACAGAATTGTCCAGGAAATTCTTGGAAATGACGTCATTTCTGGGAATCGGTCGACGAGCGACCTCCTACTATGTTATGTTATCCTGATACAAAATCGCAAAATCGGCCCAAAATTGTACAGTATGGTTGCAAAAGTATCGTCCGAGAATTCTTGGAAACGACGTCACTTCTCGGAAATAATCGGTGAACGACCTCCTGTAATGTTATGTTATCCTAATACAAAATCGCAAATTCGGCCAAAAATTTTAGGGTACACTGTAAAAGAATTGTCCACGAAATTCTTGGAAATGACGTCACTTCTCGGAATTGATCGGCGAACGACCTCCTGTAATGTTATGTTATCCTAATACAAAATCGCAAATTCGG
>NIJG01000134.1:3848753-3903570 GCA_002201625.1 Euglossa dilemma | reverse complement strand
GGCGCAGCAAAAATTTTGTCCGGGGAATACCTCCTTCCGTGTTATGTTATCCTGATAAAAAATCACAAAATCGACCGAGAATTTTACGCGGTGGCCGCAAAAGTATTGTCCAATGAAATTCTTGGAAATGACGTCATTTCCAGAAATTCTGTCGGTGATAGACCTCTTTTCATGTCATGTTCTCCCGATACAAAATCGCAAAATTTGCCAAAGGTTTCTTCGCTGTGGCCGCAAAAGTATTGTCCACGGAAATCTTATTCCCAGCAATTTTTGCCAGTGGAAATTCACAAATTACTTAATTCCTGTAATTTATTCATGAACTTTTATAGCTGCATCGCAAAGCTGGAACTTTAGGCAACACTTTTATGCAATTTTCATAAAGAATTTTATGCTAATTAGTTTGTTATTAATAATTATTTGAAGGCGTGTGTGATTTGGCGACGATTATTTGTTGAAATACGTAATTATGGTTGAAACTAGAAGTAGTATGTGTTCAAAAATGATATGAGAATATGCGCAGGAACATCGTTTTTATAATGAGTGCGTGTAATTCATAAATTAATTGCATAAAAAATAGTTATTAATGACAAACCATTACGATTTTCGGTAACATTCGGTATACTCCATGCAATAATTATTAATAACCAATTAATTAAGAAGAAATTGATATTAAAAATTGTAATAGAAAGTTGCCCAAGGATGCACCTTTACGATGTAATTATAAAAGTTCATAAATTAATCTTAGAAATTGAGTATATTGTTAATTTTTAATAGCCGAAGCTATGCTGTCCTCTACTTACCTTCTTTTCTTTCCTTTACTTACCTTTTCTGCCTTTCTTGCCTCGATTCTTCTTAATTTACATATAAGTTTGATAGATATGCCTTCTCTTTAGTTTCAAAATTCAAAGAGAACATCGAAAACTTAAAAGAGATAGGAGACTGCCTTAAACTTTGTGCGTAGCTCTTAGCTTGGTATCGTTTTCCAAAGAAAAATCAATTTTCCAACGTTTTTTTTTCTATGGAAAACGATACCAATTACCAGGTCTCACCACGTGGAGGTGGCTACGCATCGAGACCCGTTAGTAAAAGGAATGAGGCATTCGAATATTACACGAAATACTCGAATTCTCAAATAATAATAAACAGAAATGAAAAAATAAAGTCTTATAAGAGAAAAAATTATTAAAACCTGAAAAAAAATAATTAACACCTGTAACCAAAAGAAATATTATTATCAAATTATTTAAGCGCTTAAGATGACCTACCTTCAGTTCCTCTCCCCTTGCGACACACGAAAAAATTGTAATGTTACGCGCCTGAACGCAAACCGGTAAATGATCCAAAAATCGGCGCGTCGCCCTTTATATACTTCCGATCGGTCGAAAATCGACGGAAATTTCCGAACTTTACCGATCCATTCTTATTTTCCGCTGTAATAGCCAATAATATATCAATTTTTTCGCTTTTATTGCGAATTTACATCGCGAAGGATTTGTTATCAACGATAAATTTCAGAATTTATGCACGTTTTATAAACTGCAACTGCGTTCGCGGTTTTCGAGTTGGACTTCACGAAAGTACGCTCTATGAAAATTGTCTCCGACGGCGTGATCCTGGAGAATCCGTTGCTTAAAAATACCTTGGAAGATAGGTAAGTCGAGCGAAGTTAAAAATCGCGGAATCGCTGTCGGTTTTCACCGATTTACACGCCCGTTGACCGGTGAAAAGATGACAGGTCACATAATTTTCCCTGCAACCGCGTAGCGAATGGAACTCTCGAGACGACAAAATGAACGGCGCGCAATGAATAATAATGGTTTACAGGATCGATACCTTTACAATGTAAAGAGAGTCGGAACGGTGACAAGGGAAAAATATTTAACAGTTTCCCTAGAATGGACGAGGCGAAACGAATAATCCCCGAGGAATTTAATAAAAGTCGAATATCGTCGATCGCGGATAGAGTGGCTGCAGTGAAATACAAATGGTGGAAGAAGAATTACAGCTACTGGCGATCGATCTTGGTGATTTGCATCCCGGCTGGAGCGACGAAAAACCTTCAAAGCGTCGAAGGTCCGATCGACGCGGAGAACACGGTACGAATCGCTGGTTCGACGTTTTGTCTCGGCGATAAGGAGAGCTTTTTCCTCGTTTCGGCATTCGTTCGCTTTCTGGGACAAATATCGGGATAATTAAAGGAAGGCGAGGGCCGGTGGATAACAAACGCGAGCGGATCGCGCTCAGCGCCGCGCCGCGCCGCGTCGGCCGACGTGCAGCGTGTACGTTAAATTATCTATCGCGCAATTATTCATTTATGCTTATTCGCCTTGATACACCCGCGGATCTTGAATTATTACCGGCTTAACCGGACTTTTAATTCTAACGTATTACCATACTTATCGTAGCGTACGAGCGATTCGCTGCTCCGCTCGGTTTTTGCTCGAGGAACACCGCTTAAAATTCCTTGCTCGAAAACCTGTGGAATCTATACCGAGTCCCGTCTATTCCCAATTCTCCAGCCACTTCTTCGAAATTTCTCCTCCGTCTCGAAAGCGAATGGCCGTTTTTTAACGCGAGATTTCGTAAGGAATCGGCATAGCCGGAAAAATCGGGGGAAAAGGGAAGAGAGCATAGAGAACGGAAGCTCGTTCTACCGGAGGTGAAACAAAAGGGGATGCTTGGAAGAATGCAGCGCGGAGAACTCGGCAACGAGAAGCTGTGTTGCTCTTTCAGAGAGCTTCTACGGTGCTTGGTTTGCGAGTAAGGCATATTTAGTACATAAATCAAAGCGCGAGTGGCCCTCGCTGGGGGCTACGAGTTTATATGCTAATATAAGGTGGAGCACACTGTGCGCCAGGACGCCATCTTGACCGCCCCGGAACGTCTTGACGATTCACCCCGGAAGACATACTCGTAACGTTACAATGCCAGCGTGACTCGACTTTCTTCCAGAAAAGAAAAAAAAAAAAAAAAAACAGAAAACAAAAAGAAAACGAAGGTTCCTTTTGTCGTTTCGTTCGAGCAGAGAACAGACTCCGCGATAATTCGCGAATACAAGAACTTTTTGCGCGTCTCGCCTACTTTTCTGTTTCGAAAAATAAAAGCATTAAGCGATACTAGATTCCGATATAAAAGTAATTCTCAAGTTGATCGGAGGAGACGGAAGCGAAGAGGAAATAACGAAAGAACGTTGGTTCGGTGGAGAAAGTTGAAAAATCAGGATCGTTTGGAGGAGAGAACGCGGGCCGTCGCGTCGCGGCGAATAAACGGTAAGATCGAGAACGCGGAGGATTTATATGGAAATGGAAATCGGAGTGTACCGTATAGAGTCCGCCATCTTGACCGCGATAGAGAGCCGGTCGAGGGGGGTTGGCTGGTTTGCGGGCGACTAGATGGGAACGCTGGCAGAAATATTCTCGGTGCCCGAGATTACCAATATGCCCCCGACACGGCCAGTCCATTCTTTTTCGTCGAACGGAAGCCGAATGAAGTTCCCGAATCCGATCGCGGCGAAACTTCTCGCTTCCGTGTACGCTCGCGTCCGCTTCTCCGAAAGTTTCGAACCTTCTCGCGGAGTTTGGCGTCCGGGAGGAATCGATTACGTGTTGCACCGTCGCGCGACGAGCAGCATGCAAATACGCCGGTTTTAATCGATAGACCAGTCGGGATCCTCCGATCCTCCGTCTGAATTTCCGAATCTCGCGATCATTCCAGGCTTCTTTTCCGCGTCGAACGATTCAAGTTTCCGCTCGAGACTCTCTCTGAAGCTGGTGTCTCGGGGGTTGTTATCGAGGGATCGCTGTTAAACCTGGAAGATCCGGGCGTGCTTTCTTCGCCAGCCTTCGGTAGCACTGTTACGGCAAACGTTTAATTAAACTTGTAAAGTTGCCGCGTCGGAGGGCCGGCCCTCGGAAGGGGTTGGTGTTGTTATGCGCGGGGCGTGATCCAGCCCCGTTTAGCCGTATCGCGGCGTCGTAAAGGCGAGTGCCGGTTCGTGTTTCGTAATGCCGGCATCTTCGTACTCGTGTTACGAGAGTCGTTCCCTTATCTCCGCCCTGGCGAACGTGTCATCTGCTCCGGGGTCTCTGTTCTCCGCGCACCTATGCCTCCGGCCGATTCCTCCCTTGTTTCTCGCCCTTCCCCCCCAGAGATTGCCTTTCGTTGCGCCGTAACGCAACGACTTTCCAACGAAATTGCTCGGACATCGACGTCGATATTAAAATTCCCGGAAATCCCTGGTAATTGCACGTTGCATCGCGTGCTCGCCGCGAAACGCGGATTCTTGGCCGGTGTTAAAAATAAACAATGGCGCGGACGGGAGCACCGAAGGATAGCTATTTCCATTTTTCATCAGACCGGCCGTAATACGGGTTGAAACAAGGCTGACGGTGCGGCGAGGAAGGGAGGAGGAGGAGGGACAGGTGGTCTGAAAAAGGCGGAACGGGTGTTGTATAAAACCGCTCGCGACATTACCTCCAATATTCGCAAAACGGATTCTCCGGCGGCAGCGGCCTCGTCCCCCCGGCAACCCCTTCCACGCAACCCCCAACCAGCGGCTGGTAATGAGGTGGTTTCAATTCTGGCCTCGGGGAACAACCCGGCCCGGTGTGTAGGTACATCAGCTATTGCCATGTAAATGTCCGAGAGCGAGAGGGAACGAGCGGTCGAGATTGATACGAGGGACGAGACCTAGCTACCGATCCCGTGCTTTCCGCTTTTTTCCTCCGAAAATTTCCAATGGATCCGGCCAACCTCCACCACCGCGGAATTAACCGGGAATTTAACCTTCCACGGAGATTTTCCGCTCGCTGCGATCCACGCGCAGAGAAAATTCGTAAATAATAGGAAGCTCGCGTAAAAGGGAAACGAATTCTACGTTCGAAGGAAGGTAAACGCGACTTGTTCGAGTCGGGAGTTCTTACGAGCCACGAACGAACGTAGATGGAAAGTTGGAGCGAGTCAAGAAGGCTGGCCGAGGAAAGTACGACGAGCTCGCAAACACCGGCGACGAGTTATCGCGGCGAAACGGAAACGCGGCTTTAAATCTTTTTCCTGGCTGCGCCGAAAATTCCCGTTGGCCCCGATAACGATATAAAACAGTGGCCCGCGTCCCGGTGCGCGACGAACATTTTATATCATCGTCCGATGAGCAATATCTCAGCGTCTTCAAAACGCTCGCGAACTTTTCACCCCGTTAACGCGGAGAGTTTCGCGAGGAAAGAAAGTTGGGAGACCGGAGCGGCGAGCGGGGCACGAAACCGGGGATGGCGAAACGAGCCTCGTGAAATAAAGTAGACAGTGTCACTCGGTATAGTTTTACGGATATATGCCCGCGGGGGTTGCCGCGGGGGTGGCACCCCTCAAAAATAAATCGCCAAGGCGCCGCTGCTCGTAATTTAAACTAGCGCAGTTTCGGTAACTAGTTCCTCTCCCGTTCCGCTTGGACTTTCGACGACAAAGAAAACCGTGGAACGATCGAAGGGTGAAACGTACAAAGGACAGAGGGAGAGAGAGCGAGAGAGGGGCTGGAGGGTCAGAGAAGCGGAATAGGTGACATCGTAACCGAGACGGCTGTAAAGCGATTCGCAGTAAACCGCGGAATGAGTTTATTGCGCTTATTGACCGAACCCGCCAAGCAGAAGTGTTCGCGTTAAAATCGCTGTTGAAGGTTTTGCGCTAGCTTGCCGATCTTCGCGACGCTTTGGTCCCTTCAATATGGAAGTTCCCTTGGCGAATGGCTCGTCGCCGGCCTTCGTCTGGCACGTCTCGTATTCAATCGCTAATTTCGCCACAGACATTCTCCGCAGTCGTTGCGCCATTTTTTATCGCGAAAGTTTCCATTATCGAATCCTCGAAGCGTCAAAGTCTGGATGGACGAAAATCTCCGTTGGAAAAGTGAAACTCCACGTTCACCGAAAGGACGAACCTTGGAAATATCTCTCTCTGAGTATCCTGCTTCCGTTTGCTTCGCAGCAGCCTATGACAGATCGTGCTGGGTCTCTCGATTGTTTTCCAGCGGGGGACCGCCTATTCTATCTATCTATTTCTTCGACGAAGCCGTCGCGTCCTCGGAAGGCCCGTGGACCGCGCAAATGGAACGGCGAGGGGCAGTATTTTTTCTTCCGGACGTTATCCGTGCTCTTGCGCGACGGCTTTTAATTCGAGGCCTCTAACGAGTAGTAAATTTCCTGCAAAGGCAATACCGGTAAACGGGAGCCGGCTCCTAACAGGACAGGACCACTTAGTTTTTTTCCCCTTTCCGGCCGATCCCTTTCGCACCCCCGACGCCCACGAGTATTAAATACTAATTCCATTAAAACCGTAGAAGGGTTGCGCCGCGAGCCCATATCTCTGACCCATATTTCATGCCGAAAGCTTTTCAATCTGAGAAAATACTTATGGATTCGGAGCGGACCCTCCTGGGGCGCGGGGGCGAAGAGTATGGAAGCGGATCGATAGTCGAAAGCTTTTGTTTGTCCATCGAGTCGTCGTCGAGTCGTAAAGAAACACACCGATTACCTCCCCCTTTGAAAAATCGCGCGAGGTCTCTCGGTGTCTTTCCGTAACCGTGATTCGAGTCGGCTGAAAAATTTCCAACGACCCGACGTCTACCCCTTGTACGAGATCGAACGATCTCGCATCGACGATCGCGATTAACATATTCCGCGAAAGCGAGCTAATTTACGATCAGCCCCAGCCGAAAAAGGCTACGCGAAAAGTTGTCCCCGATGGAACCCCGATCGAGCGATATCCACGGCTTCGATTTCATTAAGTTTCTCGCTCTCGGAGGGTGAGAGATCGGCCAAAAAGACACGGTTTGCCGGGCGATCCGATCGGCGAGTCGCGAGATCGCGCGAGAACTTCTTGCCGGCAGATAAACGCGAATGATTCGGCCTCGCGCTACCGATGCAATCACGTAGAAGGCTGCGATAACGGAGTTTCAATTACGGACCATTCGCCTGTTCCCGGCTAATAGGCCGATCCTCGATCGAAGATTAAAAGCCGAGCGCGCAGATCGGCCTGTGTCGGCCGATAATAATAGTGGCCGGGCGTCGGCAACTTCCCGCGGACACTTTCCAACTTCCTCTCCTCCTTTTTCCTCGCCTCCGCCTCTTCGTCTTCTCTCCGGTCTCGCGCGAACGAGAAAGAAAGAAAGGGAAGCGAGAGGATCGGCAACCGGTGGCGAGAAAGTTCGGTTCAATTACTTGGCCGGTGGCGTCGGGGCTATCGCGCGATAACTCAATCGACGGGCCAGATACATGGCTGCAATCGCTAAAAGGCCCTGCGCGCCTCCGATGACGATCGGCCGAGCTGATCGTGAGAACGCGCCACGGAAACGATTCCACTTACGAGCTTCTTTACGACCGCGTAATCGTCCGCTCTGGGAGCGGCTCGTAAATCGACCGCTCGAGAAAGAGCGAGACTAACTAAACTTACCGATTTCTTCCTCCTTCATGGCCGATTTATCCGCAATCTCTCCGTGTCTTTGGATCACGAGCCAAACACTCGGAACCTGATTCGGTTGACGATAAAATACACCTAGAGTCTCGCCTAGCGTTCGGAGTAAAACCATGGATATTTGTTATAAACCTAGGAAAGTAATCGGGATTTAGTTTTCTTTGAATTCGTGCTAAACGTGGAGAAACCGCGTGGCTGAGTTTCCGCAACGAATCAAAGGGAAGGACGGTCAGCGATCGGGCAGGAATCACTCGCGACGAATCTCGCGACGAATCGCGCGACGAGCGAGAAGAATGACCGGACCGGACACGGGTTGGGATATCTAGGAAATCCATGCAGATCGTTAACGACGGTCAACGATAGCCCAGAGAAACGGAGCGAACGTCCATCGAGTGGCAGGGCCATTGTATTCCCGACCCCCTGAGACAACGGGGTTCGCACCCTATTGCCTCCGACACGGACGTCTCAATTAAATGTATACGAGGCAAGTGGGGTTGATAAAGCGTTCGGTCATAAATATGAATTATCCGCGGTAAACGCTCCCCAGAGGACGGAAGTCGGGGTCCGAAGGAGACTAAAAGTCGTCCGCGGATTTGTCCTAAGAATTTGACGAAACCCGTGATTGATTCGCGAATCCGAACTCGATTGTATCGAAATTCCTCTGTTTTAATTCAGCAAGGTGGAAGCGAACGTCTTTCGGTTACGACGCGACGAGATTTTCAAGGGCGTCGGAGATTTTGATAAAATAGAAAGCGGAGGGAAACGGTGGGCGCGGGATATCGATTCTTCCTTTGGTCCAATCGGTCTAATAGAAAAGTAATGTCGGCCCCGCTCGCCGCGGCATCTCGAGGCTAATACGTCTTGCGGGCCTGTGCACAGGGGTGTTTATGAAGTATGGCGATGCGTTTTAGCAGATTGGTGACGATACTAGGGCGATATCGTAATAACGCGAGCCGGTCAAATGAATCGGCGCGAAGTTGCATGAGCTTTCTACTTCGGCTTGATAGATCGACGCTTTTATGAAATTGCGATAAGAGCCCAATTCACTCCGGATCTTGAGAAAAAAAATGTTTCCGCGTTCGCCGTTTTTATCCGCGAAGGATTTCGCGTTTCGGGAGCTCGGGAAAACTACCGGCGAGGCATTAAATATCGAAAATGATTACGTCGTCCTCGCAATATCCGTTGCTAGCGGGGCTGCGCGTGGAATGGAGGCAATTTAACTCCAACTAGCACCTGGAACGAGATCTAAATCACGTTATCCTCCAGCCAGTGCGAAATCTGCGTTCGGGAAGTTCGGCTACCGAAGTACCTGTCTCCGACGAGCAAGGTTAGCAAAGGGACGGGAACGAGTTCTAGAGGGTGGTAGGTGTATACGGCCGTGACTAACTAACTCGCACGGTCGCGAGTCGTGTATCCAGCAAGCTACATCGCCGGTTTCCTTCCTGTAGGACGTTTGTCGGTACCCCGGCACGGAATAGAAGCGACCACGACGATTCAGAGGAGTGTGACTCGCGGAGACCCAGGAAGCGTGTGCTTTGCTAACGATGACAAACTGCCCCGTTCTAAGACGCCATATTTATGCTAATCTACCCGGGTAGATTCTGCCTCGAACCTACGAGCTTTCTCCCTTCCCTTTTACCATCCACACACACGCCTACTCGCGCGTTCCTCGGTACCGGGAATTCTCCATTCGATCCCTCCAATCGACGATGAAACAGCTTCGTTCGAAAAATTCGGTCGGACTGGCGTATTTATTAACGAACCCGGAAGACGGAGGTCTGGGAAGTGGAAAGAAACGTTGGCTCGTATCGGAAAGTTGAAAATCCGCGACGGAACGGTATCATCGATGAGGAATCGTTTTCAGAGCGGTGGCTGTAAATCCGACCGCGTCGTATCTCGACCTCGGCGTGTCTGATAACTCCGGGAAATGCACGTGCTGCCAGAATCGAGGGGCCACACATGCCGGTTAGAACGCGACAGCGACCGTGCGTGTGTCTCGCGACTTCTTCTCGTGCCAACACCGTGTTTTGCCTTTCCTTTCACCCTTCCTTCGATATTCCCCCGGCCGACGGATCTAGCCGGGCCCCAACCCCCCGCACGCTCGCGGAGAATATGGATCGGCCCTGACAATATTGCCGCTGGAACCACCCCGTGTCTAGCCTCGTGATATACGCGGCCGCATTTCATATATTCCATTGTTTCCAAGTTTTCGGATCCATTTGTAAGATTAAATTTGTAATGCGGCCCACCGGCCGCCCGCCACCCCCGCCGTTTTGCCGCCCCCTCGACGGCCATCCGGCTTTCCTCTGCGTTCCACCAGAGAGTCGACGCATATGGCCGACCGCGCCAATTTCCATTCCGCGCTTCAATCGAGATCTCGATCGAGAAACTCGCCAGAGTTTTTCATACGATCCGCGATTCTCGAAGATTCACCGACTCGGCGTTCCCCGGTTCGAATTTCCGAAGCCGAACGAGCTCGAATTCGTAGCCTCGTTTTCGGTAGAAACGGATCTTTCGTAGATCGAAACGAGTAGCCTCGGTACACGGAGGACAAACGTATCGTCGAAGAGAAAAAGCGGAAAACGAGAAGGAAGAGTGGGATAGGAAAGACGAGATCAGCGACCAGGGGTACGACATTCATTTTCATCGGCGGTTTCCGTTGCTTCTGGACGAAATCACGTACGTGGACACGAACATGCACTGAAAACGTATGGCGTATAAGCTGTTCGCTTTAACCGGCCACTTTCAGATTGGATGGCGCGCTCCTCGGCATATGGATTCGTCGCGGATTGACCCGCGGTTTTCATCGCGAAATGGGAATTTCATTTCTATCGGACCCCGACACCGGGGCGACTGCCAGCGAAATCGAAAGAGCAAGCCTTCCAATTCTCTCTTCTCCCTCCGCTCTAGCTAATTTTTAACCGATCTTCGAAAAAACTCGTTTAAAAACGAGTCTCTTTGATCCGGTGTGAAACGCAGAGCGCAGCGGAACTGTTCCACGGCGCATAGAGCAGAATATTTCAACTCGGGGTTGCAGCTTTCGCGTGAAAAATCCCGGCTGACGGACAAGCGAACGTCGAGGCTGGGGAAAATAGACGGAGGAGGAGTCGGTGCTTCCGTTTCCGCAACGGAATCGGGCAGCAGCGCGACCGCCAGGCGAACATGTTCAGAACGGGCGAAACACGGGTCGGCCAGTCCACCTTCGCGCTGCCACACATGCGGCAGCCTTCCCAATTATACCGCGAGAGGTCCGCGAAACTTTCATAAATTTCGTCACAGAGCGAGCAAATGGCTTCCGGTCCAGCGGTCGGACATTGTCGATAACAGGCACGTCGCCAGGGGCGAATTCAATATCGCATTCGCACCGTTCTCGTCCAACTCCACCATTTCCACCGCCTCTGCCCTCCGTTCACCCTGGCGTTGTTCCATCCCCTCTGCGAGGCAACGGTGTGCTCTCCTCCGCGCTACCTCTACCACCGCCGCCACTCCCTCCACGCACCCCTCGCATTGTCCCTCGCATTGTTCCGAAAGTTTTCGCCGGAGCCGCGTAGTCACTGCGCCGCGCGCGATTACCATATGAATTAAAGTAATGTGATATACGATCACCGGGACTATCCGCCGTAGAGGACTCGAAGACGCGCGCGGGGCCGTTCCCTGGCAGCCGGAGGACACCCGGAGGACACCCTGACAGCGGAAGCTAGCCCGAGACCGGCCCGATCGCCTCCTCCGATTGATCCTCCGGTTTTTCCTCGTCGAAACGGTTCCTCGTTCGCCCGGGATACCGCCGAGAGAGCGAGATTAACAGAGCGGTACGATTGATTCGATGGGATTCGGGGAATAAAATTTTACGGTCGCAAGTTGGCGCCTCCGAATGGATGGCTTAAGAGAAAGTCTTTATCGAGTTTCCCCGAGTCGAGCTCTCTAATCGCGAACGGAGTATAGAGGGGAACAAAGACGATGCGCCTCCTCGTCTTTGAAATTTCGGAGAACCGTCGGGGGAGATGGCGGTATCGCTGCCAATTTAGTTACCCGGGGAAGATGCTGCGCGCGTGGCAGTTCCAGATGCATTCGGATAAGAAGCTCGACCCCGGGAAAATGAGTGGTCGGTTTTAAAACAGCGACGGATCCCCTTGGTCGCGATGCCGGTCCTCGGAACGATTGGAGAGCGGCTCGGGGCACACAATGGCTATCGGTTTGACGGGGCGCGTAGCACGCGTCTCTGCTTCCTGGCCGACGCGATATCTCGATCGCAATAAATTCACATTAACCTATCTGCTGGTGTGGCCCCGGCCGCAGCTTTAATACATCCCATCGGGCTGCCCGCCCCCTGTATCGGCCACGGATCCGCGCCGTTGTCGGCGCCGATTTTAATTTTTCAATTTTACGAGGCCCGTCTTCTTTTCCCCTCCCTAACCGTTCCTTATTTCGTTCCCTTCCACTGGCGCTGGGACAGACAAACAGTCACGATTCGACGATAATTGAAAAGATAGGATCGAAGACGTTTCCTCGGGAATTTTTTTTTCTTCGACTTCTTCCGACGTCGGAGGAGAGATTCGGACGAAAGACACGCGTAAGTGCGACGATTAGCTGCGTAAAAGCAGGTAAACGGGGGGTCGGCTAAACGACGCGATTCAGAATGACCGGTGTAAGGCTGGAACATTAATTTCTAGTAATTATCAGAGGTGTAATTCACCCGGCGAGGGTCCCGGGTCGCGTCCGGGGTCGGCCAGTGCGTGTTAACGCCGTTGTTATGCCCCATTATATTGTCCTACCTACGCGCCGGTCACAAAGGGGAAAAGGCACCTCCGCAGAAACGACGAACAGAACGGACCCTATTTTGAAAATCCTCGTCGCGTCGTTCCGTTCTATTCGACCGCGATAAAAGCGTTAGAAGAATACGATACATTACAGTTTTTAAAGTAATTCTTCGTCGAAAAAATTACCGGTATACGTGGAAATGTAAAAGCCATGAATCTTTTCCTGTCGCAGCGATTCATCGATCCGCGAAATGTTTTTTAAGGCAGCGCAGAACTTTTTCAGCAACTTATCACGCGGCGAATCGCATCGTGAAAGATGATTCATCGAGGCGTAAAGTTTAAAACTCGAGCAATTGTACGTCGGAACAATGGTGAACGGCGTCACCGCGTAACGAATCGCCGCGAAAATTGATAAAATATTATTAAACCCCACCCCCGGCCACCGACCAAGAGATAGCATTACTAATTTATTTAAATGGACTTATCTTTCCGAAGCCCCGATAGGAATGTAAATTGAACCACACTGAATCAAGGGAGTAATGGCACGAGTAAGATAAAGATATTTTATTGCTTTGCGGTCGGACATATTTAAGCAGGGTGGAAAATCTTTTTTCCACCGTGGAACCTCTCTCTCTCTCTCTCTCTCTCTCTCTCCTACGTTTCCATCTCGTCTTCTACGTGACTCCGTGTCACGGAGAATCCTACCGCCATTCTTCCCCGTCTTGGTAGCAAAAAATCTCCTCCTGCTCTTCCAGCGACGGGAAACGAAAAGCACGGAAACGCGGAAGGAAAGAGTAAACCCTGCTCATCGACATTCGAGTTCTATAGTCGGCGATTCGCGTAGCTGGCTGTGACGAGGAACGGAAGCTGGTGAGGGCGCGATCGCGCGAGTGGACCATCCGCAGGGGGATGAAACGGGCCTCCGGGAGGGGTCGGGGGGGGGGGAGGAGAGCGCGAGAACGAGGGGATGGGAGAAGGTGGTGGGTCCTCTTCTACACCTTGATTTACTGTCGGCGATATTTTCTCGTCGGCGCTAGTTGGCGCCTACCGCACCACCGCACCCGACAATGGTGGCCGCTTGACATTTTGTTTCGAATTATTGCCCGCCTGGCCGGTTCTTTCTATGCCAGCCTCCGCCGCACGACACCGCTGCGGTCTGCTTTTTTCCCAGACAGCTCTTTGTTGAGCCGCAAACTATGCGCGAACCGCGCGCAGTATCCGCTTCGGATTCCGCGGCTGTCCGCTCCTCGCGGATTTAACGTCTCTCGCGGCAGGACAGAAGGATTCGACGATGTCGCCGATATGCTGGACACGCGCGCTCTCCTATCCACTCTCGTCTCTGCTGGAGAAATTCGAGAAATTACACCTATCGCCGTTCCTTCCGGTATCGCGCGTGTGAGAAAGCGTAGACGAGGAACGGAGCATATGTCGTAGAAAAGTGGCGTCGTGGAAATCGTTTAGCGACGCCTGGTCGAGATCGAAGCCTCGAATCGGGGATCATCGTGAGACCGATGTAAGCTGCGTGTTCGCAGTCGAGTTACATAATCGCTACGAAACACCGTGGCTAATCGGGAATCGGTGTGACCGATGGGATCGGGGCCCAACTTTCTGGCCGACCAGCAAGTCGCGTAACCTCCGAATTCCAAGGGAACGATTTTTCCATCGACCTGGAATACCTTTTCGATTGTCGTATAGGCGGAGAAGGTGTAATTTTTCTACGAAATCCAGGATGAAACGTGGAAGAGTGAGTCACGTCTCGCAGGATCTGTCGGGAGGGTAGTCGGAAGGGAAGGTACCGGATGATCGAGGTGGCGTATGTGCTCTCGCGTCGAAGACGTGACTCGTCTGGCGAGAATCGGCAAACCGAGAAGTTAATGTCTTGGAACGGACGCCATATTAGCATATCCGCGTCCAATCGTCGCCCACGTGGCAAGGGCGCCGTGGCAAATCGGCCCGGAGCTATGACATTGTCATTATTTCACTGACAGAACAAGCATGCGCGCGATTCTCCACGGCGAAGTATCGCTAACAAGGGTGGGAAGACTGTCTGATCGGAACGCCGAGGGGGATGAATGGCCGTTGCTCCTTTTAAATCGAACCACCGAGCATAATGGCCGGGATCTCTTTCAAATCCGCTTCCACTCCGGCCGCGTGATTCGTTCTTATTGAATCGTCGCGGTAGTTGACTCGTGACTGTAAGAAAATGACTGCTCGAATTCGTGGTCGAGCGGCGGGGAGAGGGGCGGCGATAATAAGGCGAAAGCGTGGAAGAAACGGAAGCGTCGGGAGACGGATTTGCTCGTTAAAGGGAAGAGAGGGTAGCGGGCCGCGAGGGGCGAGGGGACGATGAGAATTTCCGTCGGGGGGGGTTCTTCCTAGTTTTATAAGGGACACGACTACTCCTCGAGCCCGTGGGCTGCTCCGTGTTATTTATCTTTATGGACCTCGGGCAGAGGGTAAGTACACTTACTCTCGGGGTGGGGGGTTAAGGGGCGAAGTTAAGCCGGAACGAGGGCGGTAAGAGATTGTTTGTCGTATTGGCTGCGGTTTCGACCGGCTTAACGTTACCCGTTTAGGGGATTTCTCTGTGGTTTTTCTCCAGAGAGACTGATTCCTCCCCGGATAGTCTTCGGGGAATCT
The DNA here is from genome assembly GCA_002201625.1 of Euglossa dilemma. NCBI lineage: Eukaryota > Metazoa > Arthropoda > Insecta > Hymenoptera > Apidae > Euglossa > Euglossa dilemma. The sequence continues at coordinate 3,888,715 of NIJG01000134.1, read as the reverse complement.
TCCGGTACGTATGTACGTTCCATTCAACAAGTCGATGTTCGCACACGTCACGTCCGACGGTATATCACGCAGCGCGTTCGTTTCCTTTCAATTTTCAAGAACCGTTATTTGCACCGAAGCTGAGATACGATGTTTCTATTAGGAGACAACGATCGATCCGATGGTACGGAAGGGGCGGGACATTCGAGTAGCTAGAAATTAATCTATTGCCGCGTAATCGGCTTTCGATGATACAGGGACAATCGCACGGGAGAAAAATGGACAAAGAAAAAGTAACTTTAATGCCTCTTGTGAATGAGAGAGTTATTACCGCGGCAAATTAACGGCGACCAATGAAATACGGTGTGATACCGGTGAAATATTAAACTTCTGCTGCGAACCGTGGTGGTACTCGCAAGACGCGAGGACGGCGGAAACGAAAAGATCGGTGAGGGAGAATGCTTGGAGAGTTCTCTTCACTTATACCCTTTTTATTCATTAACAACGATTCCGAGTACATACAGTGCTTATGTACAGAGTGATATTTACATGAAACTAATGCAACGTGACGCACACTTCGCGATAAATAATTCTTACAAAACAAAACAGAACGTCGACGATAACCTTACACCTGGATGTCGAATCATTTACATCGCACTTACATCGTACACATATAGCTAGAACAACGTCGTATGGGCCGCAATATTCTAATTAATCCGTGGATCGATATAGAATCTCCGTCTGGACTGTTAAATCGCTTTTGATATCGAGATCTTCTTCGACGATCGAGGAGACGCTGTCCTCTCGTCCTCGAAAGAAAACAAAACTCCTCGAGCGAGTGTATATACACGCTAATTATTATTGCTGTACAGAATACTGTAGCGCTTGATCGTCCTTAACCCTAAAAAGATTTATTCGACGCGTTGGCATCGCTTCGAATCCCGTCTGTTTCCTTCGTTTATTTCACCCGGGGCGCACGGCGTTTCGATAAATTCTTAACCAACGGTGTCTGGAATCGGTGAGAACCAATGGGAAAACGCGGCGCGAGCGCAGGTGAGCGAGAAACGATGCGGCAGAGCGGCGAAATAAGCAAGCATTAAGCCGGGAATGGAAGTGGCGATAAGTCAAGCAATTGCGGGCAATATTAAGCCACTCGGAGCGGCAGGTTAACCCTATGTTAAGCCGTACGTCGAGCAGGAGGGGATCACGGGGGCGGGAGGCGGCGCGGCCGGGGGGGTGGAGCCGGGGGTGGCTGTGGAGGTCGCGTGTATTTAAAACGCGAATGCGCGCCAGCCGATTCACTGTTTGAAGTTAAATGGAGTGTAAATGGCAGATAACAAACCGGCACTGTTTCCGATTACGGCATTCATTGTTTCCTACCATTATGCGCGCTCCGCCGGTTTGTGTGTTAGCCGGGGTACGGTTTACGATCTATTTATTGCCGCGCCACCCCCGACACACAAATGAACGCGGCTTACGTCGCGTTCTGCCCCCGCCAGTCCACGCTCCCTGCCCCACCTGCGTTACCCAACCCCGCCGCTCACCTGCCTTCCACCGAATCCGAATATTTCTCTTCTCCCGATAAAAAACAAAAGCAATTTCCCGATCCGCTCGAATTGCCCCGGCCGAATAAAAGAAGGTAATTGGGATTGAAGGGAACACCCGGGCCCGACCCGTCGCGCCCTTACACCTAAGATAAATCGAGGTATTTACAAATTTCTCCTACCTAATATTGACTAGAGAGGGAATATCACCTTGCCGCGGTTCGCAAGGGAAAGTCTCTTAGGTTAAAGCTTCTAACTATTAGTTCGTTATCGTACACGTATACCATGTAAAATGTCGTAATCGATTAATCTCGTTAAGTAGTTCGGTTAAAATGGACAAGTGGAAAAGACTCGTGGATACTCGGTTAACCAGGAGCTAGCGATAGAATAGGTATGATTATCCTGTGTACCGTGCTACTTATGTTAGAGGATACTTTAAAAAACTGGAAGAGCATTTTATCTTCGTCCCGACGCAACAACCTCCGTATAGATCAACAACGAAATCGAGAAACAGATCAATCGAATCCTATTATCCTACCTCTGCGAGAGCGACGCCTCTCTCGCTGCCGAGAGTTCGTTGAATTTCAATTCTCAAACGAATAGCCACTGGTCAGTATCGCGTCTTCGGTCGAGGATTTCCGTCGTCACTTGCTGTGAACGGTGGTGGCTCGCCTCTTCACCTCGACCTGGTCCACGATCGCGTCGCTCTCTTTGTCCTGGTGCGCGGTCATGTGCCTGGTCAGGTGGTGTCTCTCCCTGAAGCTCTCGTCGCAGACGGGACACCTGAGCTTCTCCTCGCGTCTCCTTCTGGCGGCTTCGCCGGAGTTCTCGTTCTTGTGATGCGACCTCATGTGGTAGACCAGGTCGGACGTCATCCGGAAGGAAAGATTGCACTTGGCGCAAACGTTCTGCGCGGGCAGGGTGAGCGCGGCGAACGACGGGGGCAGAAGGCCGGCCACCCCCGCGGCCGTCGCGAGGAATCTCGGCCTGGTCAACGCGTCGGCCATCGGCGGGAACACGGAGATCGGATTGTACGAGAGGTTGGGATAAACCGGCGGCAGGTCCGGTCGAAAGCTAGGCATCTTCGGACTGGGTACTTTGGGTGGCTGAGCGATCTGAGGTATCTTCAGGTTCTCCAGTATGCCAGGCTGACTGCTCTCGGGGCTGACTAGGAAAGGATACGTCATTTTGGCGGGGAACGGCGCGTACTTGTAGCCAGTGGTAGCGGTCAACGGAACCACCGGCGGACTGACGCTGTTCTGATAACCGGTGCGGTCGTCGGGCGAAATGGATGACCTCGGCGAGGTCTGTCCGTCGTCGTTGAAGCCGTTCCTCTGAGACGCGAGGTTCACCTTGGTGAAAGCGCTCCGGGATTCTCCGTGTCTGTCGCTCGGACAGGGTATGACAGTGTCGTAGACCTTGCTGCAGGCAAGGTTCGACTCCACCGCGTCGGGACAAGTGGTCAACATCGATTGATGAGTGGCAAACGCCGGTGGACTCGGTGACTTCTGCAGACGGTTTCCGGAGACGTACCTCCGCGCGTCGGTGTCGGGTGACAATCCTGGCAGCGTCGGTGTCAAAGTTCTCGGGGATATGTACGGAGGGCTGAGCGAGTTGTCCGTGCAATGCATCATCCTTCTCCTGTCGGAACCGCCGGTGTCGTTGTCGTAATTCTTGATCGTCAAGTTCTGAGGCAGCCTGTCCGAATCCACGACGCTCTCCCTCGAGATCTCTTCTCGGAGAGAACGGTCCTTTCTGCTGGACACCAGCCTCATCTTCTCGCTCTGACGGCGAGCGAGGTTCTCGTCGGGCGCGACGAGAAACGCCACGTCGAAGGAGCGTTTGCTGGCGCGCTGCAGAGGATACGAAGCGTCGGAGGTGACGTCGCTGATCGACGAGGGACTGGACGACGTTAATGCCGTCGTGGCCGTCGTAGACGTCGCGGGGGCGGCACGGTCGATGCCACCCGTGCGATCTTCCATTGTCATCCTGCTCGTTCCGGATGATCGACCTGTGACAATCACCGCCGATGGTCAATTTACCGGGCACCATGGAAATGATGGATGCGAGTCGCGCTTCTGTACACCACACCAGGTGTTACAACCGTGCACGAACCCGGGGAAACTGGGTCAATGAGAACTGACAAGCGAGTACAGACGTATTCGAACGAACGGAGAGGCGAACGAGTGATTGAACGACGGTGAAAACTGACACTTGCCTTTAAACGACTGACGGCATGCATAATCGAAACTCTCGCGTACCGATTCGCAAAGAAGCAAAGTAAATGAAATTAAACGCACTGGCGAGACAGTGGTTCGAAAGGGACGAGTTTCACGAGGAAACAACGAAGCTACTAGAGACCCGAGATCTTCTCGAACTTGGACTATTCGGAAGTAAACTTACCGGACCACGCGTCCAACAGAGAATCCTCCCTCGGCCAATCAGAGTGTGCGCCTGGAGACAGCCACGCTGTTCACCCGGTTCGGGTGTCAATCCTTCTCGGTCTAAGACATCGGTTCACACAGTTCTTTCCCGGCGGACAACAAACATCGGGCTAATCACAAGCGTCGGTGATTACACCGGCACAAATGAGCGATCGGATCGCAGCAACACCGCAGGAGAAACACAGAGAACGACGAGGGTACAGCGTGGATCGGCGGACCACGTTAAAATGAGGGAACCGACCGCGCATCCCCTGTATTTAGGGGTAGAATCCCGCGGAGGGTAGCTCGGCGTGGCAGGTGGAGGCGCAACGAGGGTGGCACCGGCCAATGGCAACGTTCCCAGGGTTAGACGGGGGTGGAGCGTACGAACGGGGTGAACATATTCGGTCGTCGGGACGCGTCTGCTAGTCCCATCCAGACCACGCCTACATATTTCAGGTTCGACACATGTGCCCGGGATCGTCGTCGTCGTCGTCGTAGCCGTCCTCGTCCTCGTCGACTCTTTCCTCTTCTGCCCTCTCTCCACGTTGCGCAACGCGTTCCGCAGGATCCCGTTACCCCGTTAGCCCGAGATCCACGGAGAATGGGGGTAGCCGCGGGCCCGAGCGGGGCTGTAATTCAGCCTGACAAACGATCTTGAATATTTTTAACGCCCGCGCCAGCCTCCACTCCTTTTTTATCCTCGACCTCCTGGATATTGGACGTTCGGCAGACTCGTCGAATCCGCTGATGGACCTCCACCGTACCCGATTATCCCGCCAATGATCATTCGCTCCGACTTTCCCAGCGTTCGCTCCGACCTTTTCCCTCCAACCGAAATCTCCTTTTTTCTCCTCTACTACCTTCCTTTCTCCCTTCCCTCGGCCAGCTACCACCTAGCATTCCAGGAGGTTTCCACGGTGTGCGAAGGATCGTTTCCATTTTAATCCCTTTTTATATTATTCCTCGGTGTTGCTCTCGACGACCGTTCCGGATCCCGCCGCCGCTGGTCATCTTACGGACACCGCGTTGCCGAAGAGAAATGAGGCGTATTAAATCGACCGCGCTGGACAGAAGGTACCAGCAGAGCCACCAGAGATCATCACTTTACGGATTATCTTCCTGACGAATTCCCACCATTTCTCGCCGGTTCGATAAATACCGTGATCCCTCCAGGTGACATACGGCTCTTACGAAAGCGTTTTCGCGCGATAACCGAGATTCTTTCGTCGTCCTCTCAACCTCGCTCTTTCGACCACTTCCTAGCGAGCGAATCTTAGTCGAAATTTGCCAGCTACGCGTGTCGATATTCCACCGGAGAGTATCGCGAGGCACGAAAGCGGTTACCACTGCTTTCGACCGTCGAACGACAGGAATCGGAGAGGCAGAGCGAGGCTGGAATTTTATGCCGAAGCAATAATTCCCGCTATCGCGGAAAAAAGGAAGGAAAAAGGCTGGCCGGCTCGCGGAGCCAATAGGCGATCAATCATAAAGCTGGTGATCTATTTTGCCCGGCATGTGAGAGCCGTCGAGTTCTTACGCTCGCGATTCCCGGGATTCTGCGAACTCTGCGGGGAATGCCTAGAGGTTAAAGGACATTAACTTCTTGATTGAGTCGGCAAAAAGTTGTAATGACTTTTCGATTGGACTGGCCGACCCCAGTGGAGATTCGCGATCACGGAAGACGAAGCGACCTGTATCTAACTTTTTCCCTTCTCCTCCGCCTCGAGATTATTTATCGAAACGAGATCAACAAGGTTGTTATAAACATTTTTTTCCTCTCGCGCCGCGCGACCGGGAGGAGAGGGTAACTTACTCGAGGCTGAAGTAAATTAAATCGTTCGATTACCAGCTGAGCAGACGAAGGCAAACGATCCGTGCCGGATCTAATCCTAATTCGCGGTCGTAAAGTTGACGCGGTCGTTTGGTCGGCGTTACGCGTGACACGCGACTCACGGCAGGACGTCCAGCGACGTTTCTGTATCTTCCACCAGCCATTCCTGGCTTATGAACCATATTTATTGCCGATCGTGGCATCCTGTCCCTGCACGCTTCTGCCAGCGATATACCGATCCCTAATTCCACTTTATGCCTTCTCGCCGTTTAAACTACGTTCTAGCGACGATCCCGCTATCTCTTACCCGGTGTCCACTTACGCCGATCCTTTCCTCGGCAGAAAAGGAAAACACGGCGTATTTCCAAATTTCCTCGCTGTTAATTCGTAAAACTCGGATCCGTGAGAATCGTTCAGGTCTAATTTCGCAAGCATCTGTCCTCGGTGTCGTGGAAATCGGGCAGAAAGGACAGCTTCGCGACGCCCAATTCGTCCAAGTTAAACGAGCAGAGGGTCGCAGCTCGACCGGCACGTGGCTGACACGCGTGAGCTGTTAACGCTGAATCCTACCAAGGGACGGTAACACCGTTGCCCTGCCGAAGGGACACCTTGCAGAAAGCCTTCCGCTCGTTCGGATGTCCCCCGTATAGTCGCGTTTTGAATTATGCGAAAATTTCTGGAAGATTGCTCGGATTAATTTTCGTTTCTATCGTCTAGACTGGGCGGCCGGAATCGATCGGCGAACGCGCGAACTACGATATTGCGATGCCTGTTTAATTCATCCCTTCTTTTTCCAGGGGAAACGGCTCGATGTACTTCCGAGCAATATCTTGCGATACTTTCCGGTTGGCTGGTGCTAACGCGAGGACTGCTGAGTCTGTCCGGTGATAAATATGCAGCCGATGCAGTTGATGAGAGAAGGTCGTTTATCAATCACCCATTAACGCGGCCCCACCGCTCTGTGCAGCTTTACCGGCTCCGTCGAAAACCTGCTCGCTCCTGCCTCCATATTTCACGGAATCATCGTGATTCTCTTCCACCGGGCTTCCCCGGGCGTAGTCGATTTTCCATTAAAATCCGGCGTCCACATTGGTCGCATACAAACCCGCCGCTCTCCAAGGAAATATTCCATTCAGATACGTTCCTCAGCCAAGCGTGCCCTCTCCAGAAGCTTGCCGGAATCGTAATCTATAATAGCAGTCCCAAAATTGCGAATGAAGCGCGACTGAAAATCGATCGAAATTTCGAGTCTCTTCGCGAGGATCGAAGGTTAATCGATCGACGGCTTCGAGAAGCTTTCGAGGAAAAGTCCGGAAATTGCTACCGGGAGAAGTGTCTTGGGGGAAAGGGTGACTGGGAGGTGCAATTTCTTTGCGTCTCCGAGCGGTCGGGAAGAAAAATCGACAAGAGCGAATCTGCGTAGGTCGAAGGAACAGGATCGTGCGTGTTGAGTCGCTGATAAATTGAACGTGTGATGAGTTCAGAGGATTCTTGGAATAGCTAGCCGCGATGTACGTCACTGGGCGAAAGGGGAAGAGGTGCGCAGCCCTGTCGACGAGTGCCAGAGATTTAGATTTTACGGACGCTTGGGCAATTCCTTGACTTATAAGCGGGACCATGCATACCAAGTGAGCCATCAAATGTTTCCGAGTGTCTTAATTCCCGAGGCCGCCCCTCAAAAAGTGGCATCGTCCGTTGTTCGCCATCTCGTTTTATCGCTCGAAATAATTGCCGATCCTCCGCAGATGAAAATACTCCCATCCGAGAAGTTACGTTCGGAACAAAGTTCTAACTCCGATCTTCCATCTGCGCAGCGTACAGCTAGCTTTCGAAACCGAGCGATCGCTCGGCTCGCGCCGATACGAAGTTTCTCGAGTAATCATCGATCAAAACTCGGAGCATCTTTCGGCTGGCAAGGATTGCGGCGACATTGATCCGGAAGTGGCGAACGCAGCGGGATTCGTAAGTGGAGCGTGCCGGATGAAATTTGAATTCACTTTCCGCGTTTACAGGGTGGCGCAGAAGTTTGCTCGGCGCCCCGGGCGGCGCTGTTGTTGATATCATCCGTAGACGATATCGGCTTGCTCCGCGGTTGCCCGGGGAATTTAATTCTATTCGAAGTGCCACCTAAGATGCCACCTTCGCCTCTTATCTCTGTGCACACGGTGGGCTGCGCGTGGCGGTTGCTTATGTGTTACGTGAATACCTTACCTAAACGCTCGGCAGGGAAGCGTTCCGGGAAGCGTTCCGGGAAGCGTCGCTGCGTGCCGTTACCTACCCCCGACGGCCCTCGATGGAGCCGCGCAGGGGATGGCGCTTCCTCCGGCGCACGCGGTGAGGGAGTCGAGCGAGGGAAATTAATGCGACTTCCAGCCGGGCCGTATCGGACGCCGCTATCTCGCGCCTCGCTCGCGGAAAACGTGAGTCGCCTAGGCGAGAAGTTTGGGAATTTAAGTGGCCGGGCGCCGCGGAACGTACGCGACCCCCGGATTTCGGGATCGACCCGATCAGCCGTGGGAATCCTACCGCGGGGGTGGCGCGTTTCCGATAACGCTGATTTAAAATCGTAGCCGGCGCGGACCGCTTGTAAATTCCGATGATTGGATGTTTCGCGAATTATGGTCTGGCGTGTGCAGGAAACAACCAATCAAACGGTACAAATTAATGGCACGCGTAAATATTCATGGGCCATTAATCATCGGCGTGACTGGCATCAACGCGCCAACGCGACGCGCTCTTAAGGGCGCAGCCCTAAACGCCGATTTAATCGCCACGAATGATTCTAGGCCAACGGAAGAAACCGCGCGTAAGAAACCGTAAGCGCCGAGGAACGATGTTCGAGGGATGCACACTTCCGTTTAGAGAAAATGGAGGCGGAAGGGAGGCCTTATAGCGAGCGAACGTAGGTTCGCGTAGACGCAATGCACAGGCGTCGCGACGGCCTTGTCGACGGCTTTACGATTATATTTGCCGAAATCTTGGAAGAGGGGTGACCGTTGGTGGTTCCCCCATGGTGGTCGGCGCAGGCCGAGCAGCGCCAGGGAACGAGGGTTGGAGGTCGAGGAAGGTAGCTGGAGGCCTGGAGGAAGCTCGATGGGAGGGAGTTATTAGAATGGTCCGGAAAAGATGGCGCGGAGTCGCTCCGTATTTTTATACTGTATGGCCGCTGCTTTGCATAATCCCGCACTTAGCTCGCTCGTCCCGAGATGCCGAGTCGCTATGCAGATCTCCTCTGCTCTCTGAAAACCCGAACCTACCGAGCGTTTCGTCGTTTCACCGAATGATGGACGACGCGTAGACCCTGCGTTATCCTGCCGCGGACCCTCCGGCCTTCCCTCTTCGAGGATTCGCTTCCTAAAGCGGTAACACAGGCGATATCGGTGACATTCCCGTAGAAACTGAGAGTGAAACTCGGTTTCTCGCGTAAATGGAAGCTTCGTGGAGAATTCTCCGGAATTGTGCATCGTTCATAAGCGGTTTTCTCTAGAGGAGGTATCGTTCGCCGCTTTCCAGCTATTTCTCTCGCTTCGGTTCCCGAGATTTTTCATCGTCGGCTGTCGACGTCAATTTCCCAGACGGAAATATTTAATTATCCCGCGACAGGTGAGTGTGACAAAGATTGTTTCGGGCGCAATGTCACGGAACATTTGTCAGGGAGGCTGGTCGACGCCGAGGCGAGGTTCCCGCGCGGAGACGTCTCATTTGCACGGAGAAATCGCGTCTTCCTTTCTCCTGCTGTCTCTTGGCGGCCACCGCCGGAAAAGAGAATACTGGAAACGGTGAGAAAGCGCCAGAGACGTCATCAATCTTGCAGCGAAAAGACCCAGGACGACCGTGGCGTCGTTCTGGACGTCACAGATGTGACTTTGATTCTCTTTCGGCGTTCCCAGGAGAAACGAAGCTAGATTAAGTCTGTCCCGCGTGTAATTTGTCCGAGTCCTGATTCCCGACGTGCCGGTCCGCGGCACTTTGGCAAACACCTGGGTATCTCGGCAGGAATTAGCGACAACCTCGAGGAATTTGTCCGCCGATAAGACGGTTTTCGACGCTTCGCTTTAAATCAAGGCCGTCTGTCGCCCAATTCCCCATACGACACGCGGAAAGTAACAATTAAAGCGTCGGTCAAGAGTAGACCGACAAACCCGATTAGGTACCGAAGAACATGTCTCGCAATCGCTGTTAGAACGAAGCATATGCGCAGGATATCCAGTTTCGCTATCTTTCGATCCACCAATCGTCCGTTCAACGCCCCTAACTGCGCTGTCACAGGCAATCACGCCAGATCCACGGCGATCAACCCTCTAACCCAATGTTTCCCTACCTGATCGTTCAACTGCGTCTCCACGGAAATGCAACCCGCGCGAGTATCGAGATCGATCCTCAGATCCGCATTCGTGTAATTAAAGCAACAGGTTTTTCAAAATTCACAGAATAAACGAAGAATCGTGCCCGAAAGATTTAAACATCCACTAACCAAGTTACGGTATATTCCCTAACGTCTTCCTCGACGTATCGCGATTCTATTTTCGACCGAGCGGCAAAAAGAGGAAACTCGGTGCCGAGGTAAAAAGGAATAAGAGACGCCGGGCTACTCGGTATCTTCTGGCTCCGGTTCCGAAAGTTTACGCGCAGCGTATTCCGTAAGGGCAGTAACTGCGACGGACTCGGTCACGGTGGATGCACCGGCTCCGACAGAGAAACCAGGGTATAAAACCTCTGGCCCGTTGCAGCGCCGGCCACGTTACGAAAACCACGATTATACCGGAGGAGCAGGGGGTGAAACCGGGAGCATACCTTAGTTGTCCGCTCGTAAAGCAACCCCGTATGCCGGAGGAGTGCGTGATGAGGCTATCTCTTTCCCTGCCCCGGTCTCCGCTACTCCTTTCTCCGTTCCACTCGCTATTTCTGTGTTTCCGCCTCGACCCTTCTCCCTTCCTCTTGCCCGCGTCTCCACGGAGTGTTTGTTAAACCGGAGGAATATGCATGAGAGAACCAGCCGGCACGGAGTTATGCTACGCTGATCTTAACGGTGGTCACGACCTTAAATATGTATACAAGTCCAGCGCGGAGAGGGGTAATCGGGATAGCCTGGAAAAGGATCAGGCAAGGTCCCTCTTTACCTCGTTGATACCCTGCTCGATGTAAATGCGCGTTCTCGAGGTGATGATCTTCGATATCGCGAACGCGATCGCCATATTGCGTCGATCCCTGTGGCGACCAACGAAAGAAAGCGCGCGACATATTCTCGTAAGCATGCATCACGCGTTTAGACGCGCACGCATATACGTAGGACATATGGTGGTTGGCACGGTGCTTGGCCCCCATGCGAGAACTTAGAGAGACTCGCAGGCCAGGGTTCAGCCCTTGGCTCACCTCTCCCCGTTGGTCCATCCCCCACTCTGAGAGTCCTCATGAGTTTTCAATGAGATTAGCGGCCCATCTGTGCGGAGACCGACCCCATCGTCATCATCGAGCACGGACAAAGCTAGTCAACCTGCTCACTGCCCGTACACTCTCCACGGGGGTCTCTTCTGCTTCATGGTGTATGCACCGTGCGTGCACTTGCCGCACAAACTCATCCGTGGCCCTCGTCTACGGTTGCGCGATGGTTAGAGAAACTACCATGTTTTTAGCCGCCCTCATCATATGGTCGCATTTAAAGTCGCCGACAACCGCAATGCTCATGGCAATCGACAGAAACGCGATGAACCAATCGAGTCTTTACTAAGAAGTCTCTCGGCTCTCCGTTTTTCTCGGACTTCTTTAGCTTTGTTCAAAACCACGATTCTTCTCCTTTGAGCGAACTCCTTAATTGAGATGTTCTTAAGAATCTTAGATTGTCCTCGTACCGCTTTGATTATTGGACGTAGAGATGTAGGGAGGGTTGTAGGTCTCTTAACTTTCGTAGTTGGCTACGAAAATCTTTGGAAAACATTGTGGAAAGCCGCAAAATCTGACCGATTAAAGAGCGAAACGGTATCGATCCCTTGACATGGGGTACGGTACTTTGGCTCCGGGGGCTACGTATTTGGGTCCATGGTGGCCCATATGGAGCCTGCCGAGCGCATATGTTGCGACAACGCCGCTAACGACCTGCCTTCGGCCTCCGTAATGCTAAACTGCGGTTCGATTCTCACCCCATGAAACTAAATAACCATTCAATTGTCATTGGTAAATAGGTAATCAGAACCGTATCATCTCGGATCTACTAGGTACCTGCCGTTCTATACGCTTCCTATTCCAAGAATCCTAAGCAAGCTTGACTTCACCGCGTGTCACGTCTTTCCTCTTGGATTATCAATACACGCTACTTAGAGAAACTTGAAGAAAGACTGGAAAATACCTAGATGGTTCGCTGTTTCCTTCCAAAGAGAGTTGCTATGATAAAAATGAAACGTCCGCGACTTTTCGATCAAGGATCAGCAAAAAGCGATCAGGGGGTGCGTTAAATGCTTTGGCCAAGCGAAATCCCGCGGCTGTTCCGCCCTCCTTACTCTTTTTGTCAACCTGCAAGACTAAACGAGTTACGTATTACGACGGGGGGCTGCCGAGGGGTGAGCCGGTACTCAATACCAGGTTGTATGTTCTGGCCGTGCCATCTGGCGCGCTATTATACGAGTATTTTAATTTAATTAACTCGCCGCATCGATCGATATTATCGGCGCTTTCCCGGGATTAAGCTTGTACGTGGACCACCGGCGAATTCGAATCTGCCGTTTAATTAGGATTTCGCCCGGCAACGCGAGCAACAGATTTTATGGAAACGAACCGCCACGTTCGTGGACGCAGATCGATCGCGTCACTTGTTTTTTCGTTCATCCGCTTTTCCCCGATGCTACCTGATTTTTCCTCACGTCGGCCATTTAAAATCCGCAGGTTCGAAAGAAATTCCAAACTCTTTAAAGATTCTCCCGAATCTCGTGAAGACGAGCCGAGTCCGGACGATTTACGTTGACTCGCTAGCATTCGGGGTTAGAGAACTTTGGATGTTTTCCATCGACAGTAAGGACTCGAAGGTGGTGTCTGGCGCTGGAGAAGCGCTGGTTGGGTTGCATGGCCCTGACGAGACACACTCAGGGTATTCCTGTATTTACAACATATTTGCGGGAGCGCGAACACAGCTCTTTGTCATAGCCGAGTGATTTTCGGGTCGGCAATGGTCCCACTGAAGAGAGCTAGTGCGCCATTGTACTTTCGGGGGGTCATTGTGATCGACTGTACCCTCATCCAGACTGTACAGCGCACTTCCCCTGCTCGTGCATCTGTCCTCAATCAGCGGCCTAGGAAAATGGGATATATGCGACCGCTTCACGGCGAAACTATTGACCGCCGACGTTACCGAGACATCGGGATCGCATCGAGGAAGAACTTTCCGCGAACGTCGAAAGAAAGTTAAAGGGATAAAAGGGGGAACGGTTATTCGGTAACTCGCGAGGATACCTAAAAACGCAGAGAAGAAGATGGAACGTTGGAAAAGCGGCGTAAGAAACGAGTGGCGCGGGAAAAATGGCTGGCGGTTGGAACTGCGAGTAGAGGTATTATTATCTTGTCGCGAGATTTCTTCCTCCGGCGAGGAAAGAAGATGGAGTTCGGGGGATTGAAAAGTGACGAGAATCACGGGTGACAGGGTTCCTGGTTCTCGGGGACAAAAACAAGCCCGCCGGTGGAGGATGGACGACCGGTGCCGGGGTGAAGGGACGCTGGCGAAAGAATGGGACGCACTTAACTCGGGGCTGCTTAAACAGTTGTTTGATCGGCATTATACATTAGCATGTGGCTGGTGCCAGTGCTTATTAGCGGTGCGGTGTCGGAAGAAGCGCGTTACGAGATGTGTACGACGTAACAAAGAAACGGTCCAAGACCTGCCTGGAAATTTTCCGGAGAAATCCTCAGCCCAGCGTGCGCCGTGGCAATCTCTGCAACTATTAAACGTAGCTTTCGCGCGAGCGAGGAAGAAGCAAGGAAGAAGCAAGGAAGAAAATGAAGGCAAAAGGAGATACGTGTCTGGCTTCCGGCCATCGGCGTTGCTTTCCGCGGCCAACACCGGCCACGAATCTGCCCGGATTCCGAAGTTCCGACGCGGCTGGGTAAAAAAGGAAAAGGGGCACCTCTTAAGAATCGTAGGACCGGGATCTACACTCCCGCCGCGATCCCTTTTGTCGGGTTAGCAGAACCGCGTGTCCGCGTCGGAACAGGCGCGTGAGAAAGAGAGAGGGAAACCTAGGTATATTATTCCGGATATTAAATCGCTTTTAAATCGGCTTAGCGTTAACTAGTGGCACTTTAAGCTGCCCGGTGAAATGATTATCAGGGCTTCCCACTCCGTCGACCCGGCTAGCTGTTATCGCCCGTTGATTAATTGTTATGCAATATGACGTCACACACGCCCGCCTACCCGGATTAGAATCCCGCGGTGGAGCGTCACGGCGACTGCCACGATCTCTCCCTCGTCCCACTAGCCCTCTCTCTCTCCCTCTCGCCCTTCCGCTCTCTCCCTCTAAACCCTTTGACCGTCTTCGTCCTTCTTCGTCAGGTTGACTCTCTCGTGCAAGCGAGCGACGCCTGCATAGAAGCGGAGGGAGCGACGCGAAGTTTCCGGCTAATCCTACGAATTTGAGCCAACCGAACATAGGACGCTGATGAATATTGATACAGAAGCGGCGGACCTAGGACCCCACCCCGGCTGCTACTCTTCTTCCGCCTCCTCCGGGCTGAGAAACGCAAGGTGTCGCCGGAGTGCATCGTCTATGCGTCGTCAAAGACACGCGACGCTGCAGATGCAACGCTCTCCAGGGTTCCACGGACTCGCACCACCGAACGAGAAGTTATGCGCTGATTTCCAGAAACCGAGGGAACCTCGGGGGAAACTCCAAGGTGTTCGGAGAACGAGAATGTATCGCGGTGTTTTATTTTTGAAAATTAAAAGGAGGAACGCGATACGATGACTCGTCTCGTCTCGAAGCTCCGGCAGAGACCGGTAACCTTGCTCCATTATTCCCCTAAATAAAAGAAACCATAAATCGCGAGTGTACGGGGCCGTGGAAGAGCCACGATGTGGCTCTATTATATCTTTCGCCATGAACGGTGCCCTTCTTCGTCGGCCATTATGCCGCGGAGATAGTAAGGAAGGAGCCACCCCTTTATCTCGCCAGACTCCGCGGTGAGAGTAATGCCCGGAAATCAAGGGTTAATTCCTCGGCGTCGTAAAGCATTTTATCTGGCCCGGCTCTCCCGACTGCCGCGGGAAATATTAAAATATGGCTGTACACCGGCAAACAGAAAGTCGGTAGCCGATTTCCTCGAGGATTCGCGGGTAACGCCGGGAAGAAGAAGAAGAAGAAGAGGAGGAGGAAGAAGAAGAAGAGGAGGAGGAAGAAGAGGAAGAAGAGGAAGGAGGGCGGGGAAAAAATATGGAAGCTTTTGGATAAAGTTGCCTGTGAGAACAGGCCAGGCGGAACGCGAGGGAATCGTTATGGCTCTCGGGCCGAGATATAAATGGCGAACAGGCCACACTGGGAGCATGCGGACCTTCGACACCTGATCCCTACTAAAGATCGTATCTGGAAAATTGGATTCGGTGTCAGGGTGACCGCTGAAACGTATAAGCAGCTCGTAAAATACTTTTTAGCGCGCCACCGCCTTCGCATCGCGGGGATTAAGCTTTGCGGATAGATAAGAATCCCGGATCTCGATCGGCCGCCGCTCCTCGACCGTTTGCACACCCTTCGAGGGAATACTAACGATTAGCCGTGATCTCCGCTCGCGCGAATATTCAATCAAAACCGATCTCGATTGAATACTCGCGCGCTTGCCGGAAGATGAGATGATAGAATGGAACAGAAGTCCCTCTCTCGGTTACGCCGCGAGGAAAAGGGATTCTTTCGACGGAAGGGGCCCTTTGTGACGAGGAACGAGCGAAATATCGCCTGGAAAGTCATTCTTTCCGTGGCAATAGCAGTCAATTCGGGTCAGCGAATTACCTTATTGAGCAACGGGCCGCAGGGACCTTCAACGTCTCAGATGGAACGCAAAATCGAGTTACGTCGACGCCATCGTCGTTGCAATAAGTGACGGAGAGAAGGTGCCGAGACGATATATGGAACGGTGGCTATTACCGACCCTGCTCGAACCAGTGTTCTTTATTGGACATTTTATATCGCCGATCACAACCGCTTCGAATCTTGTCCATTTACTTTACCTTTTACCTAACCCGAGACTCCATTGTATAGGTCAATTTTCTCACCAGTCGTTTCTCGATTTCATATTTCGACTTCTCGATGACTCGGAGAGGTAAGAAATCTACGTATTCGCCGGAAAATCGGAGGAGGTACGAGGGAAAGAAGTGAAATTGAGAACCCGGACGAGCACGTTGCCCGATAAAATGCTGTCGGGACAGCAGGGTCTCTGGATGACGTAAAAAAGTGCCTCGGGGGTGGCGAGTGGAAAAAGGGGGAGGCCTGGAATAAGGCGCGGAGACGTTTATTCGCTCGGACAGGAGCCGAGTGACCGAGTCAAGCCGAACGTACAGCTTGGTCACACTCGGTTTGATCTAATAAAAAGGCAAGACTTCTCTATCCTTCTGCAATTTTCCCAACCGAATGTGTGCTCCACATCCAGCAACCCCGACGCTCCACAGCCACCGTCTCCTCTCGTCTCCTCTCCCACGAAATTTCTCACCTTTTTTTTTCGGTGTATTCGCAATTCGCCGTTCTCAACCGGTCCTCCGCGAAAAAGTCTCGCCGAAACGGCGAATGGTGGAATGACGCGTGCAGCGCTTGACCCACCCCTCTGACAGAATCGTTAAAGACCGCGACAACGGAAGAATCGGTGGTCGCAGCGGTGGATTTTTTCCTGCTGCTCGTCAGGGTGCTGTCCGATATAATCCGCAGTTGATCAGATTAAACGGTGCGCAGAGGGCGAGCCGCGAGGGTGTGGCGGCTCGGTAGAAACCAGCAGAGCAGCGTCGTCGACAGCGGCAACCATTACCGTCGGAATCGCGGCGCGAGCACCGTGTCGCCGGATGAAAGAGGCTCAAACTCATCGTGCCGTAAAATAACATTGTCCTGGTGCAGAGAGACAGAGCGAACGGGAGGGAGAGAGAGGGAGAGAGGGAGAACGGAGAGGACGGTGGCCGGGCGGCGGGAAAAAGGCCGGACGAGGCGAAAACTCGAGAGGTTTCTTTATTTTCTCCGGTGAACTCCGACGTACTTACGTTAAGTACCACGGGAGTACGGCGTTCCGCGATGGCGAGCGTAGCGCCGGCTGCGAAACACCGAAAAGAACGCCATTGGCGCGACCGATCGGGGGCAGAACTCTTACCCCCATTCTTCTCTCCTTCCTGTGAAATTTACTCGCTGGAAATTTTCCACCCCCCTCTCTCCCTCCCCATCTCTCTCTCCCGCTCTCTCGCGAAATAGATCGAGGAAAAATATTACGAGTAGAATGAACGCAACTTTCGCGGAACGTTTCGTCGTCGTGGTTGATAGAGAGACGTTGAAGCAATGGTCGAGTATCGATTCGGGAAAACGGAAAACCCGTGTAACGGAATATACGGGTCGAATGAAAAGAGCGTGGTCGAGAGAGTAACGAGAAAGGGTGGCCGAAGAAAATCTCGCAGTCTACGCTACTGTGACGAAGGGGGTGGCTGGCGTAGTGGAGCGAAACGCGGTGGGCGGTGGTCGGGGTGAAACAGGGTGTCGGGGGTGGAGATTACGGCAGGACAAGCAATATTAAGCGGCCAGGAACAAAAAGACGATCCAGCACGCCGGATTACCCGCGATGCACCGCGTTGTCCCGTGAAATTGATACGCGAGTTGCTTTTTAACGGGGAACACTGGCCCGGGGGCGGACCGGATCTCTAAGCGTGCTACCGTGGAAATATTCGACGCGATTTAGATAACGCGCAGTCGCTACAAAAGGAACGATTTGCTCTGGGGGTTGGCCACCGCGAGGGGAGGGGGAAGCAAACGAGGAAAGACTGAAAATAATTAGATCGTCGATCACCCGAGAGACGATGTTCTTTCCTCGAAACTTGTTTTTACGCGCACGTTCTCCGCGCGCTCAACCGCGGGTTTTCCGAATTATTCCGTTGGCCGATGGATATCCAGAGATAGGACGTAACGAACGAAACTCCTGCGTGTTATTAAATCGTAAATATGGCGCTCGATCGAAAGGCAACGTCGGAATTTTTTCTTTACGACGGCTATCGTTTCGCGGCGCGTAATTAAACGTAAACCGCGGCCAGGCTCGATGAGAAAGGAATCGGCAATAAAGCGCGCAATGTTCCTCGCGTGTGTCTGTCGCGCGAGCGTTTGCTAGTCGACGCACGTACCGTGGTTTATCTAAATATTGCTGTAGAAGAAAAAAGGAGCGAACTCCGCGGCGAGCGTGCTCGTATCGGTCGCGTGGGAAACATTACTCTCGGGCCAACCACGATCCCTATCGTTGCGGAACCGATTGCGCGAGGAAAATTTTTATTCCTCCGCTGCGTATCTGCGACGTTGTTTCGCTTATGCTAAACAAAGTCGATTAATCAACCGCGAAGACAATATTCCGCGGCGATGGTGGAAAAATTAAACGCAGGATCGATACGCGTATTACGAATCGGAAAGACAGCTTACACGGGAGTCACAGAGCGGTCCTATGGGAATATTATTTCTGACCATAATGAGGTTCACCCTCCTCGAGTGCCACGACCCTCGTGGAACGTAACCGGATTTGCAACATGCGGGCCACGATCTCTCCTCCGATTTCTCGAATCCGACTAATTCCACGATTACAGATTAACCCGCAACGTCTACGGGAAATCCATAAAGGATGTTTCCGCGACAGTCTGCTCCGATTATCTTCGGAGAGCAAGATTTTTCGCTACGGAGATAATACAGAGAATACAGAGACAAAGATTCTAGGTGTTTCAAAGCGCACAGGTGCGTCGAAGAGAGGGAAGACAGTGACGAGAAGCTTCGAAGCTCGGCGACACGTGCGAGGGGGAAAGAACGTTATTTTGATCGAGAGACGCATATATTTTCATATCCGAACGAATAGCACGGGAATATTGTAATTTGCATCGGAGACGGTGGAAAGAACTAAGTCCCGGATGGGGGCAGACAGCGGGGGAGAGGGAGCGAAGCATTGGAATCGGCGGAGTATGCAAATAAGGTGCCTCGGTGCGTTCCAAATCTTTAGATCTGGACGAATAAGTCGGAAGTGGCGAAGCGGCCCTCTTCGCTTGTCCATATCGCGACCAGCAAGAGCCAGAACAGGACCATCTAGTCCCGAAAATACGGATAATCCGAACGCCGTGACTCTCGCAGAGATGCAAATGCGCGTGTATTTGCCGCGAAGCTGCTGTTAGCCGCTTTGTATCGACCCTGATCGTTTCCCCGTTACTTTCTCCAAATCTTCCGCCAACGTTCTACGCGAACCTCGAACAAGTCGTCCTTTTCGGAATTTTCTCCGACGGTATTTAAAAGAGACCGGTTTCTCGGAAACGAGGAAAATGAGAAAACGATAAATCGATCGTGAAAAATGAAAAGACCGAGGGGGAAACCGCGCAGAACCCATTATCGACTCTGCTGGTGGCTCGTTTCCTCGTATGATCGTGGTATCAGGCCGTGGTTCACGAGAGAAGAGGTCGAATCGAAGGATTTATGCCCGCGTTTGGTGTCGTAACGATTCGAATACGCGTTACACGTCGCATGAGGCGTCACGGTGGGCCGCGCATCGCGCATCCTACCGAAGAAAAATCGGCAAATCCAATAAAGGGTGAATAATGCCGCGGCGGTGTCGATGCGCGCGTCCCTGGGTTCCTTGAAGCGAAAACAGCGGTAGAAAACGAGGACAGAAGGGCGAATGGGGGAAAGGCTGTGCGGTTACCAACGAATTTACCAAACGTACAAAATTGCGAGAAAAACGAGCGATCGGGACTCGTAACGTCGAGCTTCGACGCCGACTTGCTCGGAGACACGAGGAAGTCGAGAAGCCAGCTACAAAGCAGGGATTAATCGTGGTCTTCGGCGGAAATTTCGCAACGCACTCGCGGAAGGAAGGACACGAAGAAAGCGACAAAGCGGAAAACGACGTAACACGCGGAAGAGGGTGGAAGGAAGAGGGAAGAAGGAAGAGGGAGTCGGGAGAACACACCCGTTGCAGAGGGTCGTGCGGAAAACGGGAAATTTGTAATCGAGAGAAACACAGGCCGTGAATATACGACCGCCTTCCGCAGCGGCGACGGGTTTTACTAATAACCGATACCCCAAGCGAACCGTGGAATATTATAATTGATTTATTGCGGGAACGATGCGAGTCGGATTTATCAGCGCCTCGGCTGAATTTCTGCTCTTCGCTGGATCCGCGCCGCGGACGCGATCGAACGGAACGACGTGCAACGATAGACCGCGTCCGGTCCGCTCGCGCTACTACCGCGCTGTATTCATTTCGCGCGTCGTTTCGATACGTCAACGGGTGTCCGAGCTCGCGTTTATCCGCGCGCGATTACCAGCGGCCAGAACCAGCCATCGCGAGGATCTCGAATCGCGAGAGAATTTCACCGGCGCTTAGGCCTTGGAGAACGGCAAAGTTCGGGAACATTTATTGCCGATAATCGATAGCCGAAGCCAACCATGAAATATTATAATTGATTTATAGCGGCAACAACCGTCGGATTTATCAGCCGCTCCGTTCTGCTCGGTTCCACTCCGCTCTGTGCCGTGGACGCGATCGAACGGAACGACGCTCGACGATAGACCGCGTCCGGTGAATGAGTGGCCGGTGCATTCGTTCGACGCCCGCGTGTTTGCTTATGCAATTAACCATTGTGACCGGTGACCAGTGTCCGAGCAGCAAAATTCGATCGGATCCCGTCCGATTATAAGAACGAACCGCCGATCGCCGGGTTCCAGCCGAGTGTTTTCGTCTGCCACGTTCCGCGCTCTCGAGAGTTCGCCGAGTTTTCCGAGTTTTCCGAAAATCCGAGACGTTCACTCTACTTTCGCCGGAAATCGGCCGTTTCGAGGGCTTCCGAGGACTCGCGAGGGAGAGAAGAGAAGACAAGAGAAGGCACGAGTCGATGGAGAACACCGAGGAATTATTCTTTCGACCGTACGATCGCCATCCAACGGCAGCAGCGTGCTCGTTCCAGGCAAGGGTTGATAATAAATTCAAATTTAGGGGTGCGCGCAATCTGTGATTCAGCACCATTAAGCACAGGATCCAACGAAGGACGGGCCGCGTACTTTCTCCTAACTTGGCACGTTCATGAGTGGTCGCCTCTTTAAACCTGCTAAGAGGTAAAAGAGATCAGTTTGGCGGCAAAAGAGCGCAGCTATATCAATTCCTTATCACCGGCCGATTTTACGAGGCTAGATGGATATTCGGATCGTTCGAAAGCTCTCGCGGAGATTTTACAGCCCGACCGACCGGAATTTCGCGGGCTTTTTTGCCCTTCCGCGAGCGTTGCCGTTCGAACGATTAAGCGAAAGTATTGGAAAGTTTTTTAATACTCGATTGCAACGACCGGGATCTATGGCGTTTCGCGACTCGCCTAGCCAAGACGTATGCACGAAAATCCGTTGTACCCTCGAATCGAGTTACAAGACAGAAGTATCGCGGTCATAAAGCAGGCGAAATAAAATCTACCTAAGTACCTTAGAAACAGAATGCCGAACGAGCACGCTTTATGGGTAATCGAACCAAGTTTTTAACTGTCTAGATGCCCCTCCTTTCCGGGACATAAAGTCCCAACAAATATCCGTGTGTCTGCCGGAGAAATATTCGCGTCTAATGTGCCTTCTCTGTACAACCGTCGCTGTTCATTCTTCTCTTCGCGTTTCCCTCTCCGTTTTCAAACAGCGCGCAAGCGACTCGCCATTGGGCCCGATTAATGAGCGGAATCGAAAGATACGACGATTTATCGCGGTGTTTCTTCTCGTTCGAGCAGCTCCGACCGATTTCCCGGGGCTTGTTTGTTAACAAGGGAACGAGGATCGATCGACGGCGATAATGAATGTGGAATCGGGACGAGAAAAAGAAGGTTTCTAGGAGGCCTTGATTTATATCGGCTCGATATTTTCCGCAGCTCTCAGTGTTTCTTAATTCGAGGTTTCGCCGCGTGCTCGCCGCGGAGGTAATTCGATTTCCTGGCGAATCGGTCGGAAGTAAATCAGAGTACAGTCCCCGGCGAAACTCTGCCCGATATCACTCCGGTGATATCCTCATAATTTCCATAAGATACACGAACAACGCCGACCGTCTCGCGATCTCGCGTCTCTTCGACGAAAAACCGTTTCTTAATCTCGAAAGTTCACCGCGAAGCTCTCCCCCGTTCGTTCGTTTATCTCGCCGAGAACGCGTGGAAAAGTTATTTGCCCCGACATCCCGACAATTCGCGTTCGCGTTTCGCTTATTCGTTAGCTCGAAGGTGATTGGAAAGCGAAGTATTTCCGAGAGGAAATCTATCGTTGTATATAGACGGTGGTATTTTCGCGGATAGCAGTGTCGGTGGAATCGGCTTCCGCGGTCGCATGTGCTCGAGGATGTTGAGCGGAAAGGACGGCCGAAACCTTCGGCACGACAGCTCGAAATACGGCCTGTAAGTTTTTTCACCGCCTGGCCCGACCGGCCATATTCCCGAAAAGGAGCAGAATCCAGCCGGGGGATATCGATACCGCACGATACCCGTGCAAACCAGCCTCGAGCTGTGGCCTGCTGATAACAAAAAGGTCGAACCAAGTGTTTCCTTTAAACGGAACGTCCGTTCCTTCGTGCCGAAAGAATTCTATTACAATACCGGGAATCTTTGAACTCGGTCTAATCTCTGTAATCGTCTCCGCTGGGCGCACACCGATATCCTCGGTGAATTTCACTTTTAAATGCCCCGACGCCGGGCCTAATTCGAATTCCTCGCGTATCCAGATTCCATGACCGGTTAACGATCGGTCAGAAGAAAGAACGGTTGGCAACGTACGCTGCTCTTTTGCCGGTGGTTAGTATTCCGGTGCGAGGTGATCGTCGGGAAACGATTTGACCAAGTTTAACGGATCCACACGGGTCAGCCTTGTCCAGGGACCCCCTCGTGCGAGAGAACTGTTGCCGGTCTCCGTGGTTTAGCCCGAGGTGCTCCTTCGCAAATCCGTCTGGCCGTCTCCGCGGCCACGAGCCGAATACCAATTCCCAATTTGTCCAGGCATATCGACTGGGTACTCAAGGGCGTGACACAAATGCCAGATGCAATCAGCGGCCTTCGAACCACGCCACTGAGAGTGCAGTCTTTCTCTTAATCCGCCCCGTCGACAGCCGCTGAGCCACGCTAAGGAAATCTCCATCTCCTTTCGAACCGGAAAACCCCACACGAACAGTTTACCATTCGTCTGTGGAGAAAATCTGCGAACAATTGCGTCGCGGATTCTAATTTACGCGCAACGACGCGTATTTCTTTTAATTACACAGGCGAGTTTCTCGAGTTATTCGATGTTGAAATGAAATAGGAGTGAAAATGGGGAAAGAAAAGAAGGGCAATGACCGAAGATCGGGACGAGCTAGAGCCGAAATCCAGTTGGTTTTCTTCGAGACTCCTACCCGCTTCAATATTGTCGCTATCTCTTGTATACAGTTGCCGCCATATTCCGCGGGAAGCCGCCATATTACCAGAAACTTCCACCCCCTTTTATGTGGCTTGCCGCGGACCGTCTCCGCGAAAACTACCCCCATAAAAGTTGACGACTTAAATCGCAGGGCGTATGGCCCCGGCTGAGACGGCCGCGCCGCGGAAACGTCGAACACCCTTACGATCCTGCGAAACGCCTCGAAATATTTCGTCGTACACCGCCCAACAGTTCCAACCTTTCCGCTCCGTTCTCTCCTCGATGGAACGAAATAAAGAATCCTATTCCCCGAGAACTCTCGTGTTCTCGAAGATGATCGATACGTCGCGGCAGAAATAAACTGCCGGCGTTCGCTTTGTTCCTCTAATCGAGAGCCCGCGAAATCGGGAAGACTCGGTTCTCATGGAAATTATTACGAAGAAGCCATTCGATTATGCCTTCTCGAGAGTTTATCATCGCCGCCCGTAAATCCGGCAAAGCAATCTGCGTGTTCGTTCGGAATAGCAGAGGCGGCGTTCGCCGCCGAATAGGCCGATAATCTCGAAGATACCGAATGATAAAAGGAAAAGGGAGAGAGGAGGAAAAGAAGAGGAAAGAGGAGTCCTCCGAGTGGCCCGGTAATGAAAGGGAGCCAAGATAAATATGGAAAGGAGGGCTGAAAGTAAATGGCGACCGGCTACACGATCCAACCTCAATATGCTTGAAAGTGTCCCGCTGACGTGGCGTTTCCGAATTGAATGACCAGGGGATTAATTCGGTGTCATCGCGTTCGCGATACGTACCTCGGAGTGAAATAAAAGGACGATTGAAAAACTCGTTGCGAAAGAGGGATAAAGGATTCGCCGACGCTTTATCAAGGATACCGTTTAATTGGGGTGTCCTTATCAGATGCTACCTCAGCGAACTTCTGTATAACGACGTCCTGTGCTGAACGATTCGTAGCGAGAATACTTGTAAATTTATTTCTTTTCTCTTTCTTTTTCTTTCTTTCATTTCTTTCCCGTTGATTCGATGTAAGGACACGATTTTAAGCGAGGTTTCGGCGAACGCGTAATCATTCGATACCGCGGTAACCTTAAACAAACGGGACTACTCGGGATATTCCGCTTTGCGGCTAATATGACCGATGTATGTATGAGGACACGCCGCGTCTAGGGCAGGGGTGCATAAATATGTGCGTATGCGTCACCGCGCGCATAAGTGCCGATGAGGGGATTTGTAAATGATCTTAACGTCTCGTGTCAATCACTTACGCCGTCTCCGGGCTCGTAATCCCTCGCGGAAAATGCCCGAAACGTTTAAACGAAGCCGAAATTGTATTCTCGAAACAAGAACCGGGAAATTACGCGGAGTAAAATACGAGCGAAACGTCTTTTTGCGGTTTCCGCGAAGGGCACGGTAGGAAGTCAGCTTAGAATCCTTTCTCCGCGAAGCAGGTCGTGACATCCGGTCGGAATCCGAGGGAAAAAAATATATATCCCGCCGACTGATATACCGTGCCGGGGAAGCGGAGTTCTCTTAAGACGTCGGAAACCGCGTAAAAAGAATCTTCGGTGGGAGCAGCGCGAAGGGGCGAAATTACGTCAAAATGTCCGGAGAATTTATCGGAGCACTTTTTAAACTCCGCCTTCGCGCGATTAGCATATTATTTCTATGGAAGCCCGGGCAGAGGAGAGGAGAGGGATCGGGGAGGGGGAGAGAGAGAGGGCAAGGTTCCTCCGACGGGGTAACGCGGCCAGAAGCATATCAAATATGTTGATAAATGATCCCTTTGAGCGATGAATAGGCGCCGGGCTCTACGTATCCTTTTTCGCTCGCGCACCGAGCATTTGAATGTCAGAAGGAATGCTTTCAGTGGCTCTGTTCGACCCCCCGTTCAGCCATTGGGAAAAATCACAAGCGTCTGCGTTCTCCGCTGCCGGAATATTCCGCAGGAATCGAAAATATCTCGAGGAACTCGTAGACGACGGATTCGTTAGAGTCGATCGAATATCGAATTCAACCGCTCCTCCTCTGGGTATTACATCGTTCGCCAGACGCGGGGAAGAGGTGCTCTGGAACGTTTGAATTCTCCTCCAAGGGGAACGAACACTTTTTCCGATGATCATAGAAAAGCTGCGAAATCTCGTGTGTCTAACGAGAAACGAACCGAAAAAGTATAAAGATCCGAGTAATTAACACAGTTAACGTAGCTGGATTTCGAATATTTTGCCAACGAGACCCGAGGGTTGCCGGCAATTTGCAAACCTCTAAGGGATGAAATTGACCCTTCGCTTTGATCTGGAAATCAGCACAGTTCGCGGCACGGTCGTCGATAGAAAACAGTCGCATTTCCGTTCCGCCAATCACTTCTGACCGATCGCGTCCTTTTGCCAATTTCCATGTCATTTCGCTGCAGACGGGGAGAAAGAAAGGGAAAGAAGTTTCACCTTCTACGATCCTCCGGATCTACGGTTGCATAATTACAGGAACGAGGGTGCTCGAAAATTGGCAGGGAGAATGGAAAAAAAAAAGAGTGGGACGGTTTGAAAATTGGAAAAATACGGTTGCGGCGGGAAATGGCGAAAGCCCGATGATATTTTACAGCATCCGCGTTACACAGCGCCATAGAGAAAATTGAAATATTTCGCTGACCGGCGATGTTTAACAAATTTTATCGCTCGATTGTATTTTACGAACCGCGAACAATAACGTTCTGACAATTAGCATCATAAAAGGAAGAGCACACGTCGGAAAGCATAACGAGAACAGAATAAATTTTCCCCAACGCGAAATTAATTGTTAACACCCCCCGTTTGAAGAGTGTATTGGTGACGACAGCGGCAACGCAAAATTGTCCTTTAGTAATGAATATCTGTGTTACTAGCCGGGGATACCAGTCATCTATTTTATCGTCCGAAGCCTCTGGGAACGTAGGGGTGTGCTGAGGAGGTAATTTATCGACCATCGTATCTACCAATAGATCAAGAAGAATTGTGCAGTCGTATGGAATTGCAACATTATGATAATAATTGCGGCATAATTTCATCGTTCGCGATTCAGATATAGAATCGTTACGTAAGATTTAAGCCCGATATCCGCAACGATTATATTATTTCCCTATTTCTTAATTGGAAAATCATTTAGTTTTTCATTATTATTTTTAAGACTGTCGTCTTATTTTAAACAGCGCAAATAAAACGTAGCAGAAAACAAATTTATTACAATGAAATAACATTTCTTCTGTAAGTTACCGATATATGGTAATCGTTTTCGTCTGGAACGCAAAACATCACCGCATAAGATACAGGATATAACCTAACATTATATACATTGCTCGGCTCGATTTTCAGAGAGACTAGTACCCCTTTATTATTTCCCTGTCATCCGCAACGTTGCCGACAGGGAAAATGATTACAGATGGGAACTAGAAAACACCTTTGTCCTTTTCTGGTAAGTATGTTCTGTATCTAATATTTGGCGCATATTTCTAATCTAAAAATATTCCTTTGCAACTTTTCGGTTTATGTACTATAAGTTTATGTACTAAACCATTTTTATTCAACCCATAGACAGCGCTACCAAATCCTTTCATATACCTTGTGTTTGACTTTACTCGTGCAAAAACTCATAAGGAGTTCTTTGATAGATAATTAACTTTGTTTTATTTTTTATATGGATACTTGTACTTACCAACTCTGCCCAAAAATACATTGACAAATTTGAATCCATTATAAGTGGCCTTGTCCATTGCCAAGATGAATCTGTTCTTCCTCTCAGGAAACCCTTTCTGCAATTAAATCTTGTTTATTTTCTTCTGATTTAACCAAGCCTAGAAGTTTCCTCCTCCAAACTCACCTCCATTGTTTGAGCATACAAGTACTTCTCAACTTCTTGACAGATTGATTCTCTTTCATTGTCATCGATCTTTTTATTTCCTCAGCTGCCTGACCCTTTTCCTAAAATAGCAAAACAACAGTTACTTTATAATAATCATCAATATCTAAGATGTACCTTTTACCTCCTATTGGCATTGCCTATATCCCACTATTCTTGCTTTCTTGGTAGTTTCTAGTTTAAAGATAAGGCAAAAACTTCAATTACGTCGCACGCTTCACGACCATCCCACATGTCACTCGCTATATCTTTAAAAATCCGCATAAGAAACGAAAAAAATTTAGTTATCTCATTAAAGAATAATCCCCTCCGCACTAGCCAACGGAAAAATTGCGATCAAAATTGCTAATCTACCAAAGATAAGACGAAAACTTCAATTGCGCAACACGATTTCTACCTACCCACCTGTCACTCGTTATATCCTGAAGAATCAGCACTAGAAGTGAAAAAATCCACCTATCCCGTTACAGAATAATCCCTTCCACACTATTAGATGGAAAAATCGCAATCAAAATCAATAATCTAACGAAGATAAGACGAAAACTTCAATTACACAGCACGATTCCTCACCGCCCCGCCTGTCACTCGTTATATCTCGAATAATCCGCACCAGAAACGAAAAAACCTATCTATCCTATTAACGAATAATCTTCTCCACACAAGTAGATGGAAAAATCGCGATCAAAATCGATAATGTAGCAAAGATAAGGCAGAAACCTTCTATTGCGTCACACGTTTCACCACCTGCCCACCTGTTAGTCGTTATATTTCGAATAATAGGCACTAGAATGGAAAAAAATTTATTTTCCCATTAGAGAATATTCCTCTCGACGCCACAAGGCTGAAAGAAGAATAAGAAAACTAATTGGAAACCATCTCAACAAAGCTACTATAGCTAAATATCCTAATCCAGAATTGAAATCTACTACACCACAGATTTACACTCGCAGACTTGCACTCACACTGCTTTACACTTCGCCCTTTGTTCACACACACGCACATGACACTCTGCATCGTTTGGTATATGAATTATGTATTCTCGCTTCGTTTCACATGTAGCATATTCCTATCAAACAAATGTTTAGAGTTATCTTAATCGTGGTAATGTTTTTTGTTTACAATTTTTTGTATTTATACTGTGGCTCGTCCGTTTTTATTACGACAATGTTGCACAGTAACCTATTGTTTCTACATTACGAAATAATACCTGATACGGCACATTATTGTTTTTTATTATACAGTTCGTCAATTGCACCATGAAAAAAACATCTATTCGTAATAACAGTACGTCGCGAGTCTAAAGGAGACAAGAAATTTTCACTTTATGGCGCGAAAATATACCGCCATTTGTTACCGGCACGTTCGGTTCGGCATCTACCGGAAATTAGTTGCAGTTAGACAGACATTTTAAATTGCTTTCTAATTTATTTTTTATTCCATTTTACAATTCACTTTAAAACTCATTTCGTAATTTATTTTATAATTCACTTTGCATGATATTTTTCTATCTTTTGTACTATATTGTATACTATATTTTTCTATTGTTTTTAGACACGGGTCTGAATCGCATAGTCACTTCCACGTAATGAGACGTGGAAATTGGCGTCATTTTTTAAAAATTTCTTTTCGACAAATAACGACAAGCTGAGAGCTACTCATTAAATTTAAGATATTTACGATTCATTCGGAATTGTATAAATTTTGTTTATATTATCTGATTTATTATTTTACAGCGAAATGCATTTATCAAATTTCATGGGTAACAGAGTTGGAAGTGGAGTCTCCAATACCATTTCCAGAAATAGTTCTCCAAGTGGCCGTCGCTGTTGTATAGAGGACACTCCAATCAGTCTCGTATTTTTGGGTCGGTAAGGCAGTAAAAGTTGGACCGCCAAAGTCCGTATAATGTAGAATTATTCTACACCTGTATTATCATCTTTGACGATTGGTATAATTCCTTTGCTCACTATAGTAAATCGCAGAAAGTATAAAGATGGCTCTGATTTTATTTAACTCGATATTTCAAATTATCAAATGCCAAGTCTCTTTTGAGATATATCTATTTTGTATTTACGTCGCCTATTATATTCGGACGACCTTCGATAATATACATAGGTTTTTTATCCTAATAGGATCAATAATCTTTTAGTTTTAAAATGAATTTCTAAGGGTAGATAATTGCAGAAAATTTTTATGAGAAATGAATTTACGTCTACTTGAATTATTAAAATTTTTATATTAAGCTGCGATTTATAAATTATAGAGAAAAAGAAAAGGATTTAACGAATTTGAGGCGAAAATATCTTAAAGCAATAATTATAAAACTGCGTACTTTTCTTTTACATCCCCGTAACTTATTGAATCATTATCGTGGAGTAAGAAATAATATTCCTGTGACATTTTATTCTTATAATATCTATTGCTCTTCCTTCTATACCGTTTGCTTGATGATCACTAAGGTTAGAAATAAATTGAACGCGTGTTAGTACGCTTAGTCTATTTTTGAACGCGCACCCTAGAACAAAATCATGACTACACATACTGATCGTGGCTAAAGCAGACCTGACGCTTTTTTTCTTCGTCTCTTTTCATGACGAGACGACCAAGTACTGATATTCCAACACACGCGTATAATACTGACGTTCCGAACGAAAGGGAAGTTTCGTACTATTAAAAACGTGTATATTAAGACTCAGGATACTCATTTCTTACGATGATTTGCCGCTTTTAAAAGACTTCTTAATAGGTAAGTAAAGTTATTTAATATATAATACCGATACAAAAATAAAAACTATTACATTTTTCCTGTATATAAGTAGTAATATTTGCTCTTTTATATTCACGATTTATTAGTACTTGCAGAGATACTTTTTTATTATTTTTCTGTCACCGGCTATAGACCTCATTTTCGATCTACTCTTACTCTTACAAGCACTTACACAAAGATAAATTCGCGTTAATTGTAAACATAATTTCATGCGCTTTATAGAATTATTTTGCATTTAAATACGTCACATTTCAAACTGATTGAAAAATGTATCTAGAGCTGTCGAATTTGAATCCTATCAAGATCGATTTTCGAGAACGAGAACGACATGCGTCGCGACAAACAGTCGATAAAAGTTGTTATCGTATTTGGTATAGATAGCATTGTGTTTGTCAAATTTTTCACATTGTGAGGTTATTCCTTTTTCTTCGAATTCACAGAATTTGTGTAAAACTTACAATGGATACAGGCCAAATGCGTGTAGAAATTCTCCTTTTTATCATCTCAATTTTCGGATTATTTTCATCCGGAAACGCAGCATCCGCACATATACACTCTCATCAGCATAATAAACTCAGTAGCAATGAAAGAACAGAAGATGGGGCATTTAGCCCACGAGGCATGGACCACTATGCAGGAGGAGAACATCATGAAGAATTTGATCATGAAGCTATTCTGGGTATTCTTAATTTTGCATTTCTTGGCTTTGTAACTTATTGTACTAAGGATAAGAGCCCAACAATAAAACTATCTTTTGTATTTTCCATAGGAAGCGTAAAGGAAGCAGAAGAGTTTGATAAACTTCCAATAAAAGAATCGAAACGTCGTTTAGAAATTTTATTGACAAAGATGGATTTGAACAATGATAGATTTATTGAAAAAAATGAACTTAAAGCTTGGATTTTGCGTTCCTTTAGGTATGAGTAATAACAATATTGTTTTATTCGAAATGAAAATAATGTTATTTTAAAAACAGCATGCTTTCTACCGAGGAGTCTCAAGATCGGTTAGAGGATGCTGATGCAGATGAAGATGGTAAAGTCAGTTGGAATGAAATTGTTCAAGACACTTATGGCACAGATCCAGAAGATTTAGCAGTGAATGAGAAACTTATCACTGATGACAAGGAGACATTTGAGGCTGCTGATATAAACAAGGATGGTTATCTAGAGCCAGAAGAATTTAAGGCTTATACACATCCGGAGGAAACATCAAGAATGTTTCCGCTTCTATTAAAGCAAGCTCTAAATGATAAAGATACAGACAAAGATGGATATATTAGTTTCCAAGAATTTATTGGAAATAGAGCTAAAGCAGAAGATAAAGAGTGGTTATTAATAGAAAAAGATAAATTTGATTTTGAACATGATAAAAATAAAGATGGAAGACTAGATTCAAATGAAATACTTTCTTGGCTAGTACCAAGTAACGAGTAAGTAAATAACTTCTTTTTTTTTAATTGATCATTTCGTAATATATTAATTATATTTATTATTATTAAATATTTCAGAGAAATTGCAAGTGACGAAGTAACTCATTTGTTTGCCGCATCTGACGACGATCACGATAATAGATTATCGTTTGACGAAATTTTAGATCATTTTGATGCCTTTGTAGGTAGTGAAGCTACAGACTATGGAGATCATTTACAAGATATCGAACGCTTTATAGATGAACTCTGAAAGTTGGTTGTTAAATTCATTAGCAGAATTTTTACATCTTTTCATAACATCAACCAAAAACTTACATGGCTAAAGATATTTTTAATGCTTCTTAATGTCATGCTTTCAGCTTTTATATGTTTTGGTATTCCTATTTATGCCGCATTTAGATTACATTTATATTAAAACTGGTACGAAATCGTTTACAATTGCACAAATTTGTTTAGGGTACTTGACAAATAGTATCTCACAAACCACAGTCTTCCAATTTTTACAAAAGTTTTCAGTGCCATAAGAAACAGTGGCATTATAAAAGTTACCAGAATTTTCATTTTTATTATTTATTATATAAATAACAGCTTGTATGCATGCATTAATATTATTCTTTATGGAATTATGAAAACAAGTCAAATACAACATTTTAGAAGGATAGTAATTTAAAATGTTAGATTTTACTGATTATTGTTCAATATTTATACATAAGTGTGTATATATATATATGTGTATATATATACACTTATATATATATGATAATATATATATATTATCATATACAGACACTAGACAAATTATTCTATACATTTAGCTTTCTTCCTGAATCTGTTTTAATAATAACTAAAGAAATGTAAGATGATTATGATAGTTAGTGTTTAGACATACTCACTGATGCAGTTGTGTCTATTTTTCGTATTATGTAAACTATGTGTAATAAATTTTTTTTAATAAAAAGTTAATAAAATTTATATAAATCTTTCTTTGTATTGCAATGATAAAAAAAAAAATGCATTAATTATACTTTGGAGTTTTTTAAAAGAAGTGACAGATATATATTCAAACTACCTTTCATGATGGCGCTGCATTCTCAAACTTGCGAGTACTAACAGCAGCAATAGTATATCGTGCTAGATTGTTGCGTATGAGTTGTAGGAAGAATATTTTAACTTTAAAACACGCTTTTGCACAACTGTTAATATAAGAAATCCAACAAAATGCCATACGCTAATCAACCATCAGTTCATATTTCAGATTTAACAGAAGAAAATGTAAAATTTCAAGTAGAGGATACGGAATTAAGGTAAAATAGGTTATGTGACAATTGTTGTAAATATTTTATTAAATTTTTTAATGTTTATAGCGTTGCAAATAGTATGAGACGTGTATTTATTGCCGAGACACCTACCATGGCTATTGATTGGATACAATTGGAAGCTAATTCAACTGTCTTAAGTGATGAATTTTTAGCACACAGGATCGGAATGATACCACTAATAAGTGACGATGTAAATAATTAAGAATTAAACATTTAATCTATTTTCAAAAGTATTTTTTTTAACAAAAATGAAGGAATTGTTTCAATATTATTTAGGTCGTTGATAGGATACAATATACAAGAGACTGCCAGTGCATGGATTTTTGTCCGGAGTGTAGTGTAGAATTTACACTTGATGTAAAATGTACAGAAGATCAAACGCGACATGTAACCACTGCAGATTTTAAATCCAGTGATCCAAGAGTACTTCCTGTTACATCCAGACATAGAGAAGATGATGCTAGTGAATATGGAGAAACTGATGGTATATATTTTTCTTAAGTAATACGTTCATTATCATTGAATTACAGCTTATAATATTAATTAATTCATTTTTATTCAGAAATCTTAATAGTAAAATTAAGGAAAGGACAAGAATTGAAATTAAGAGCATATGCAAAAAAAGGTTTTGGAAAAGAACATGCAAAATGGAATCCTACCGCTGGTGTAAGTTTTGAATATGATCCAGACAATTCTATGAGGCATACATTATTCCCAAAACCTGACGAATGGCCAAAATCAGAATACAGTGAATTAGAAGAAGACCAATGTAAGTATTTCTTTGTTGTAAACACTGATTACATATATTGAACTAAATTGTAAAATATTCTAGATGAAGCACCATTTAATTGGGAGGCTAAACCAAATAAATACTATTTCAATGTGGAGAGCAGTGGAGCTTTAAAACCGGAAAATATTGTAATGATGGGAATTGCAGCATTAAAAAATAAACTATCCAATTTGCAAACACAATTAAGTCACGAGGTTCAAAGTGACGCGTTAAGCATTCATCATTGAATATCTAGTGATACATAATGTTAAGTCTAGTTTTGTATTCTTGTAAACATTAAAATTGTTATTAACCATATTTATGTCGTAATATTATTTCCAAGTTATTTATTCCCACAATAAGAGATGCAATAAAATATTCGAACATTATAGTAGAAAGTTAACATTATAGTTTTGTAAAAAGGTATTTTCGTAATTAAAAAATATATATTACATGGTATCATTTTATTTATGTAGTGGTCACGGAAATGCATCTCCCGCCCAAATCTAGGGATTTTATTATATTGTCGCCTTGGGGATTACTTTACAAATGTCGCTCTGCCAACAAGTCGGTTGAACGTTTTTGTTACATTCAGTGACAGAAAAATTAAGCTTGTGATTGAGTTGTCTTAAGGTGTTAACACGAGAAACACTCGTGTGAATTTCAATCACACCATGTACATCAAACAGGTATCGTCAAAAAAATTTAGATTGACTTTCAGGTTTCTATGTCTTTTTACGCGGTTCCTACAACTTTTGATAGACGCTCATCATTTAGAAGAAGTATGGCTACGATCATTTAATGTTAGCACGCGCGAAAATTGCTCTTGCACGCGATGCCTTTAATGCTTTATATCTGATATAAATATCTGACAATTTTACGCGTTTATACAATTAAACACATACCTGCTGAAAATGTTACCCCGATATGTGAATTTATGTAAATGACCAAAATATGTGATGACAACTATTTTGACATGGGACAATTTTTATCGCGAGTTCAATTGAATACTCAGTTAAAAAAAAAAATGAAATTTTACATGGAAATAACTATGTTTGAGTAATAAATCTTTTTGTGATCAGGTAATCATACAAGGTTTTAAATCATACCGTGAACAAACAGTGGTAGAACCTTTTGATCCAAGACACAATGTAGTAGGTATGTATGTTTATTTATTAAAAATAAGTATTTTAATACGGTTTGTTAATTAAATTTATGTGAGTGGTTTTTTTATTTCAAGTTGGAAGAAATGGTTCTGGCAAGAGTAATTTCTTTTATGCAATCCAATTTGTTTTAAGTGATGAATTTTCTCATCTTAGACCCGAACAAAGACAAGCTTTATTGCATGAGGGTACAGGACCAAGAGTCATCTCTGCCCATGTGGAGATTATATTTGATAATTCTGATGGCAGACTGCCTGTATATAAAATTTATTATTACATCATTTTTGTATATATCTACTTATTTGTTAATTGTCTATTATACTTCATCATTTTATCTTATAGATAGATAAAGAAGAGGTATATTTAAGAAGAGTTATTGGTTCAAAAAAAGACCAATATTTCCTTAATAAAAGAATTGTAACGAGGAATGACGTGATGAACTTATTAGAATCAGCAGGATTTTCAAGATCAAATCCATATTATATTGTAAAACAGGGAAAGGTATGTTTTATGATACATTAGTGATATATAAAAGTGAAAAAGGGAATATAATGCACTGTGTTGTGTAGATCAATCAAATGGCAACAGCACCTGATTCTCAAAGACTTAAATTATTAAGAGAAGTAGCTGGTACTAGAGTGTACGATGACAGGAGAGAAGAATCAAAATTTATTTTAAAGGAAACTGAAGGGAAATTAGAAAAAATTCAAGATTTCTTAAGAACTATAGGTAAACCATTATTTAAGTTTACAGTAGTTCTTTGAAAAATAGTAATTTATAATTACATTATGTTACAGAGGAACGTTTAAAAACATTAGAAGAAGAAAAAGAAGAACTTAAAGAATATCAGTGTTGGGACAAACAACGCAGATGTTTAGAATATACAATTCACGAACGAGAACTCAAAGAAAATAAACGAAAATTGGAGGACTTGGAAAAGTCTAGGGCTAATAGCGGAGCTGAACAAGCAAGATTATGCGCAGAAGCAAAAACTGCACAGGAAATGGTGAGAGCAGCAACTAAACGCCTTAAAGAAGCAAAGAAAGAGGTACAAACTGCAAAAGAAGAACGAGATACCTTAAGGTAATATTAGAAGGTTACGTGTAAATAGCTAATAACAATGGTAGACATTAATAGTAAATTAAGAGTAAAATTTTCAGTGCTGAGCAACAACAATTATTGAAAGAAAAAACTAAGTTAACATTAACTATTAATGACTTATTGGAAGAAGTAAAAGGAGATAATGATAGTCGAAAACGTGCTCAACAAGAATTAGAAAAATTAAAAGTAAATATTGCGGCAAGAGAAGCAGAATTAGAAGAATTAAAGCCAGAAGTAAGATGTATGGTTATTATAATACTTGCTGAAAATTTAATTCTTTTCGTTAATAACTATTTTATTTTAGTATGAAGAAATGAAACGCGTTGAAGAGGAATGTACACGTGAATTGCAGTTAAAAGAACAAAAACGGAAAGAATTATATGCAAAACAGGGACGTGGCAGTCAATTTACTAGCAGGGTATTTAATATAACTTTATTAATTACAAAATGAAATATAGAGGGGCAAAAAATATTAATAATCTTGTTGTATTAGGATGAGAGAGATAAATGGATACAAAATGAGCTTAAACAACTTACTAAGCAAATTAAAGATAAGGAGGAACATCAAAGAAAGATTAGTGACGATTTAAAACGAGATGCTGAAAAACAAGTTACTTTAGAAAAGAAGATCGAGGAACATACGCGAGAAATGGAACAACAAAGAACTTCAATAGACGAACACAACAAACAGTATTATGAGCTTACCAAAGCAAAGGATCAGTGTCAAGCTACTAGAAAAGAACAGTTTGTTTATTACATAATCTTTTTTGTAGCTCAAAAATTGTAACAGAATATAAATTAAATTTATATTACAGGTATCGACAAGAGAGTGTATTGCAACTCAATTTATCTGGATTAAAAGAAGATTTGGCTAAAGCAGATCAAAGTTTACGATCTATGGCGGGGAAACCTATCCTAAATGGTCGTGACAGCGTACGAAAAGTGTTGGATACATTTCGGTAAAGTTAGCTTAATTAGTTGAAAAATGTTATAGTATTAATGTATACTTCTTTTCCAGAACACGTAAAGACATGGCCCATGAGGTGAGTAGTTATTATGGGCCTGTAATTGAGAATTTTAGTTGCGACAAGAGTGTTTATATGGCTGTAGAGGTAACTGCTGGAAATCGATTGTTTCATCACATTGTGGAAACTGACAAATTCGGCACGAAAATTTTGAAAGAAATGAATAATCAACGTCTTCCAGGAGAAGTAACATTTATGCCTTTAAATCGACTTCATGTGAAAGACATAGACTATCCTGAAACCAGTGACGCTATACCTATGATATCACAGTTAAATTATGATCAAAAGTATGATAAAGCATTGAGGTAAATATTACTGTTTTTAATATTGTCGTGTTTTAATTTCAGGAGATGACAAAATGTAAAATCATTTATACATTTAATTATTGATGTAGATATATATTTGGGAAGACACTGATTTGCCGTAATTTAGAAGCTGCGACCAATTTGGCTCGTACATCAGGTTTAGATTGTGTAACTCTTGAAGGTGATCAAGTATCCTCAAAAGGATCCTTAACAGGCGGATACTTTAATACATTAAGATCTAGATTAGAAATACAAAAAACGAGATCCGAGTTAATGGCGCAAATTTCATCTCTCGAATCTCAATTCGCAACTCTTAAAGAGGAAATTCGAAAAGCAGATCAAAACATTAGTTCTTATGTTAGCGAAATGCAAAGAACAGAAACGAAAAACAGTAAAGCTAAGTACGTTGTCATTAATTATTTAAAATTTGAACATTTTTCTACCTGTTTATTTACGATATCGATTATGTACATTTTTACAAAACGTAAATAAAATTTGTAAGATGATTGATTTAACTTTTTTTCTTATTGCAGAGACGTATACGATAAAATGAAAGCAGAAATACGG
This sequence comes from Euglossa dilemma, assembly GCA_002201625.1. Taxonomy (NCBI): domain Eukaryota; kingdom Metazoa; phylum Arthropoda; class Insecta; order Hymenoptera; family Apidae; genus Euglossa; species Euglossa dilemma. Next base: position 3,851,011 of record NIJG01000134.1, on the reverse strand, counting down.
CTTATGAAGGAAGAACTAAGCGCCATAGAGCGTTACCGCACACCGAAAGAAAGAAGTCTAGCACAGTGTACATCAAGCTTAGAAGCAATGCGTGCAACGAAAGAAGGCTTGGAAAGTGAATTGCATCAAGAACTCATGGCACAGTTATCCGTTGCTGATCAGCGTCAAGTTGATACGTTGAACGATGACATAAGACGATTAACGAAAGATAACAAAGAGGCGTTTGCTAAACGAATGCGATTAGAAGCTGAGAAAAACAAATTGGAAAATTTGTTGACCAATAATTTAGTTAGTAGGAAAGATGAATTAGTTCAAGCACTGCAAGAAATATCAGTAGAAGATCGACAACGTCAATTAGAATCATCGAAAGCACAACTAGCAGATATTGAAAAAAGGCTAGTAAAAGTAAATGCAGATTTCAAAGCTCAAAATGAAAGAGTAACCAATGCTATAAAGAAGGTAAATATAAAAGTTATTAGCTAACTATGTTGAACCAAATACATGTTATATTTGCATAAAGTCTATTGTAGCAAAAAGCAGAATCTGCGGAAGTTGAGAAATGGAAAATCAAGGAGAAAGAAGCACAGGAAAAAATAGAAGCTGATGCTAAGGATTTAGAAAAACTAGCCAGTAAATTGAACATTTTACAACAAAAAATAGTAGAATGCACACAAAAAATTACTGAACTTGGTGCATTACCTAGTCATGAAGTATATTTCAAATTTAGTGCTATGTCTACCAAACAGTTGTTTAAAGAAATGGAAAAGGCAAACAACCATTTAAAAAAATACAGGTTCAGTATATATACGAAGATGAAAAAATGTTTTATGTTAACCAAAATTTTGATTACTACTTTTCATTTTAGCCATGTAAATAAGAAAGCATTAGATCAGTTTATGTCGTTCAGCGATCAAAAAGAAAAATTGGTAAAAAGAAAGGAAGAATTGGATAGAGGTGATGAAAAGATTAAAGAGCTAATGTCAGTTCTTGAACAGCGCAAATGCGAAGCAATTCAATTTACATTCAAACAAGTATGTAATGTAAATATTGTTCTGCGCTTTTTTTTTTTTTTTTTTTTTTTTCACTCAATGGCAGCTAAAATTGAAACATCCAATTATTCTTTGTATATTTAGGTGAGCAAATATTTTAGTGAGGTATTCAAAAAACTTGTACCATCGGGTCATGCTCAGTTGGTCATGAAAACGGCAGATGGAGACGAAGGAGACGATACGACAACAGAAGCAGCAGACTCTGATAGATTTATTGGTGTCGGTAAGATAATATACTGATTTTTTCTTCATTATCGTGCAAGGGAATATAAATAAATAAATTATTACATTTTCTTCGCGTAGGCATACGGGTTTCTTTCACTGGTCATAGAGCTGAAATGAGAGAAATGAATCAATTATCTGGTGGACAAAAGTCACTGGTAGCATTAGCATTGATATTTGCAATTCAAAAATGTGATCCAGCGCCGTTTTACTTGTTCGATGAAATTGATCAAGCTCTGGACGCTCAACACAGGAAAGCAGTGGCAGATATGATCCATGAACTCAGTTCCGATGCCCAATTTATTACGACAACCTTCAGGTAATTATATATATTTATCTTTTTGAATGAAATAATATATTATTCTTTGTATAATTGTAATTAATTGTATTGCAGACCAGAATTATTGCAACATGCAAACAAATTTTACGGTGTTAAATTTAGAAACAAAGTGTCTCATGTTGTATGCGTAACGCGAGAAGAAGCAGCAGATTTTGTGGAAGATGACACGACACATGGTTAATATAAAATATAAATTATTTATAAATTATCATCGATCTGGAAACGGTTATTTGTTCTTTTTAAACAAAGTTTATATAAGGTGTAAATTAGCTACACTATATTCTGTCTGTTGAATATTTTTACAAGAACTTTTCTAAAGATGTACGTTCATCACATTAAACAAGAATATTCCGATTCTATGCGAAAGTGGCATATTTTGTGTTAATGTACCCATTTAGGGAATAACATTTTTATTTATCATTGCTACTGCATGGTATATTATTTATATACTCTAACATTTGTAATTATGTTCTTATTTCTCGATTACTACGGATATACGTACACCATAATTCAATGGCTACCATCTGTTTATTTTCATTGTATTAAATAGAGCATGACATAGCTATGTAAATAATTCATTAGTAATGTAAGTGGATAAAGAAAATTTTTATTCTATTAACAGCTATGTAAAAGTTTATATTTGTTTT
>NIJG01000134.1:3784344-3829378 GCA_002201625.1 Euglossa dilemma | reverse complement strand
CTGGGCAACCCTCCAATCGGTCGGGCAGAGATTAAAACGTGCAAGGAGCGGCGTCGAGGCGGCCGATTGAATGGTTGGTCGCGCGGATCGCCGCGGACAGAGAACGCGGCGCGTTGCGGCGCGTCGCGGTGCGGCGGTAACGTAATCGGTGCTCGGAGGCTCGATGACGACATCCTGTTACCGGGTGAGAATCGAGCCGGGCCAGGTTTAAAGTTTCGGATCAAGGTCGGATGATGCGAGAGGAGAGAGGAGAGGCCGGGAGAGGCGCGGGCTTGTCCACGTTCGCGTGGATAGCGGTGTAAAAGCAACGTTAAAGCCGTAGACGACTAAGGCCTGGCTGGCTTGGGTCGACGACCCCCTGCGGACGTTCACCGACAAGCGTTCGCCTCTATGTTACCGGTACTCGCTCTGGACTCTAATTGACCGACAAACGCGGTACGGTTTGACCGTGGCGGGATGCTCGACGGACCAGAGAATCGCGTCTGCTCCGATCCCCCGTTCCTCTTTTTATCCCCGTCTCGAATCCCCGTATTACGCGGCCTTGACAGCTGGAAAATTAGAATCAGCCGGGAAAATTAGACGCCGCGCGAGCGAGATTTACGCGGGAAAAGGCGAAGCAGAGGAAGAGCCGGCGAGGTTTGTTCGATCGGAATCGCGTTAACATCGCGTTAACATCGAGTTAACGTTGCGTCGACGTTAATTACAGGGATCGGGAAAGAAATTGCGGACGCGCGGAAGGAGCGAGGAGTGTTCGGCGTGAACGTTTCATTTAGCCGGGAAGAATGCTCGGGCCTTTTGCCGAGCAATTACGCTCCGCTCGTTACGGCAGGGGACCACCTACGACTTTTTTTCCCCGTGCCGTCGTTAACTTTGACCATAAAAATTATCCCTCCGGGTCCCTTAACGAACACAACGATCTGTGTCTAAATAAATAGGCATTGTTCCGAGTAGGTTGTTGCTCCGCGAGAGCGTAGAAACTTGAACCATTCGGGACACGCTCTAGCCCTCCGAGTCAGCGATGCGTTTCGGGTATTAACCTCTTCCGGAAGCGGCTCGAGCTTCAGCCAAGGCCACGGTTACGTTCGGTGATTGTTCCATGCGCGAACCTTGGGGACCTCTCTTTCCCTGTCTCCCGTCTCTCCCTCTTCTTCTCCTCCCATTCCCCGTGGAATTCGGCAAACGCTCGTTTCGCCGCCGTCGAACGAGATATCCTCGCCGAAACTGCCGATCGGCGGGCGATACGCAGTGCGGAATAGGCGGAAAATTTGAAAACCCGCGAGAGACCTAGTTCCGATCAACTTTGACCGAGTTTCCGGGAGCGTAGAACGGGAGAGTAAGCATGGAAAGTGGGAAGAGAGTGTAAAAATCGAGCGACTCGGTGCGCTATGCCCGGAGAGAGAGAGCCACCTAGAGTTACGTTGTCGTTCGAGGAAGTCTCTTGTCGTCATCGCCCTTAATCCCAGGTCCGCTAAGAAACAGTACACCGTGTTGTCCGACTCGGCCAACGATGGGTACCCGATAACGAGTCCGATATTTATTACGACTGAGAAATGTTTAATAACACCGTGCTATCTTATCGGCAGCCTGACCCATGCCTCGCCGAGCGATATAGCTTCGAGGCATGCTCAGCGGCACTTGAAACCCTGGCCTGCTCTATCTTACGATCTCATCCACCGATTAAGTTTCAATTACTTAACGCGTCGACTTTTCAACTTTTCAGCAGGTTTATTAATAAGTTTGGGGAACGGTGGGGGAGGGGGGGAAGGGAAGCGTAACCGAGGCTGGACGAGGAGGATGAGGAGGATGAGGAGGAGGACGCGGTGTGTCGCGGCGCGATGGTATGGCGGCGTGTGGTGGGTGCACCGTAGGAAAGCGTGGAAAAGAACGGTTGAGAGGCTACTCGATTCACGGCACAGTTTTGAATGGAAGTTGCAGCAGGAGCCATTACCGCAGAAGTCATTAGTGCCCTCGAACGGGAAGAGGTGAAAACGAACGCCTAAATGGAAATCACGGTGATTGCGTTTGAAAAGGGGTGAAAAAAAATGGGGTTGAAGCTCGGCAGAGAACCGGGGGACCGTTTGATTTTGGCAAGGGTGGGAAACAATGCCCGGGAACATTGTCGTAGGTGAGAGAAGAGGGCTGGGATACGTTGCTGGAAGTGTGACTCACTGTTGAATACGTAAGGTTTCCGCCGGCGGCTTACAAATCCGTGCTACAATACCAGCCTATTGATTCCTCCGCTCTCTACACGCTCGAGTATCCACACGGTGAAGAGAGAATCTGGCACGAGTCGACCGTGACAATCGTTGCCAGATTTTTCGAAAACCCTCCGGGCATTATCCGTCCTTAATGGCCGGTGGCATTCGAGTTTTCCGCTGCTACGGCCGACCCACTGCCGACGCCGCCGCGCGATCCTTCGGCCGAGGCCGTGCAGCAGGCTAATCGAATTTACCGAGCTATTCGATCGCGCAAATCAGGTTTACATCCGATTCGAACGAGTACGCGCGCGCGCGACCACGGGAACAGAGGACTCTCGTGATCGCGCGAGTTCGGACACGGGCGAAGAAAACGCGCGCGATTGGCCTTGCGAGGAAGGAAGATTCGCTTCCTTATTAAGTTTGCAAAGGGTTCGCGCGGAGGATCGAAAAGACGAGGTTTGGCAAGAGGAACGGTGGGCGAATGGTCTCCAGTGCCAGAGAATTAGAGTCCAGCGGCTGTGGAATTGGCGAAAAGCCCGAACTTCGATTACCGACGCAAAAGCGGTCTACACGGGTGTAATCAGTGATATAAGAACCATTAAGCGAGAGATATTCGTTACTAAATCCCTCGCAACGCGGTCGTGAAAACGGGTTTAGCGTGGAACAGGGTTCAACGAACTTTCGAGCGTGCTCGTTTGACTTTCAAAACGGCGTGCTTCGAATGGTAACTTTAACATTTACCACGCGAACCGCGTTGCCTTTCTTGCGGCGCTGTGCGGCGCGACGCGGAGTGGCGCGAACCAGGTTCGAAACGATCGATCGTTTCGGGCGTCGCGGCGTCGAAATTTCGACCGGTGTGGTTTTCGCACGGCGAAACGACGCGCGAAACGCGCTGGTGGTCGTCGGTGACCGAGAGAGCGACTAAGCCGCGGCCAACTTTATGGCCCCGGCGTGTTGCATCGTCGCCGGAGATAAAACAAGAGAGGAAAGACGTCCCTCTCATTGTCTTTCCTTTTTATCTCCGAGTTTTTTCCTCGGTTTCATAGCCGAACAATCACCGGCGTGGCGCTTTCGACGCGGTGCGGCGCGGCGCGACCGAGCGATCCTGCGAAGAGAGGAAGAGAAATCGCCGGGTCGCGATAACTTTTGTCGTTAATACATGGCGTGTCCCGTTCGTGCGCTAGACGCGTAAACTCCGTGGAAAAAGATCGATGTAATACGGGCATGAAACGGTCTCGAATCGGAGCATGCATCCGCCAGCAGCGTTTTATCGTTTCGCATTGTCACAATCGCGAGAAACTTTGATAACGGACGCGGATATCGCGCCGGTGGTGTTTCGATAACGTATTTTAGTTTCGCTGACACTACCATCGCAAACATTCAATTCTCCACGCGTTACGGTTTGCCGATCGACCGCGACGCGTTTGACACGTTTATTCCTAACCTGATGCGCCGGATTCGAGGACAGGCATACCCCGCCTACCTAACTCAGTCGATCGCGCACCGACCGACGTGTCCATAGATTCCTATCTTTCGACGAAAGGTCAACGAGCATAGCCGCCGATTACCTTCCCGCCTCCAACTTTGCCCACCTGTCCGATTAGCCGTCTATTCCGTCATCTTCCTTCCAAATGCCTCCGTAAGTCTCGCGTTCCATCTCGCGTAAACGAAACGAACGAGGAAGGGGGGGGAAAACAAGGGTGCGCAATCGGGAGCGAAATCTCGGAAGATCGAATCTACCGGTGCGAAACGTGCCTCGTTCGACGCGCGATCGATGCTGACGTNCGCCTCCAACTTTGCCCACCTGTCCGATTAGCCGTCTATTCCGTCATCTTCCTTCCAAATGCCTCCGTAAGTCTCGCGTTCCATCTCGCGTAAACGGAACCCGCGAATTCCGGGGAGGAAAACAAGGGTGCGCAATCGGGAGCGAAATCTCGGAAGATCGAATCTACCGGTGCGAAACGTGCCTCGTTCGACGCGCGATCGATGCTGACGTCAGGCAGTCGACGCGAAAATGGGTTGCGAGTATCGGTAGACGAGGTGCGCTCCGTTGGCCTTGTAATGTCACGCGTAGCTCCGATAATTACGTATTCTAATGCTCGATCGACGCCTCTAACACGGTTCTTCCCTTCTTCTCCGGTCGTTCCCTTCTCTCCTCGTTTTTCAGACGTTCGCCAAGAACCACGGGGACAAAGAGCAGCGAGGAGAGGAAAAAAAAGCGGAGAAAAAGAAGAAGAAAAGCCGCGACGAGGACTTTCCGGCTCCGCGCGTATTCGCGCGGATTTCCCAGGTTTCTAAGGTGAGCGAGGAGAGGACGGCGCAGTCGCGGAAAGTTTTCGATACGAGTGTGTGCCGGGCGCCAGAGACCGAAATGTTCGTGCATCTGCGAGTGGTAATGAACGGTGGAACTAGCCGGTAAAACTTTCCGCCAGGCTGAATTGAACCGAATCTAGATTTCGGCCTGCACATTACCATATCTCCTAGGAGAAGGTATTATTGATTCGAACCAGGGCGAAGTCGGTATTCCGTTTGGATAGCGCGGCAGCGGCCACGTAGCGGCGGTCGATGGAATTTCGGACGAGCCAGAAGCGGTCTTCTTCTCTCTCTCTCCGCGAATCCGTCGATCGATTGCACGCGAACGATAAAAGCCTCGCCACCGCTCGGTGGAAGGAAATAGCGCGTGGGAAACGCGGCGTGAAAAACGGGACGCGTATCGACGAATCGAAAACCGGCGGGACGAGGACGAGGACGAGGAGGAGGAGCACGGTAGCAGGATATTCGCGAAACCCGGGCTGTTTGCGTGAAATAAAAGTACAACGACAAATAGCGGAGAAGCCCGTTACTTAACCGCTTCGGAGCACCGTTAACTCACCTGACTGCGTGTACGGAATATACAGGGTGTCCTGGAGGTTCACGGTGCTCTCTCCCACTACGCGCGCGGCTGCATCGGAAAGGCTCGATCGGCCGATCGCTGCTGCGATCTCTGCACAGGGTTATTCGATTTCTCCGTGGAATCGGCCGGTATTAATCGTGGAAAAGGGCTGGCCCCTCCCGGAAACCTCGCGTTTTCTCCGCTCTTTCTCCGAGCAACGACGTTAATTAAACCGAACGTTCTTTTATCACGAATCTCGCCCGAAATCGATCCTTTCTTCCCGGAACGAGTCACGATCACGGTTAGATGGATAATGATAACTCTTTTAAACAGGAGAAATATTCGGCCGTTCGAGCAACTGAATTCCGGTCTACTTCTACACGGGCGCGATTCAAGAACTGGTTCGATAGCCATCAGGAACAATCGGGGACGCAACAATTAAGACGGTAGAAAAACAACGAGGACCCGGTGAATGCAGAGAGCCGAAGGAATTATTCGTTCCCGGAGGCGTCCGCCGCCTCGGCCTCCGCCTATACACGACCGGTAACAGACGAGGAGGATTCGCGCGGCGACGTCGACGCCGGCGACGATTGCGAAGGAGGCGACGCGACGCGACGTCCACGAGGATGACGCGACGGCGAAGATCGCGAACAGCTGGGAAGGGGAAGAAAGAGAATCGAGGTGTCCGATTGCAAACGGCGATTTACCAGAGACGCGGTCGATCGCTGGCTGGCTGAAATTACCGGCGCTTTCAGCGGCACGGTATTTCCACGCGCACAAGGCCGGAATTGCAGCGCATAGCTGGCAGAGCCGGTATTTCGCTGGCAGATTTGACCGAGTCATGAACTTGGCCAGTATTCCAGTCCGGTTCCCATTGACCGTAACGCGGCTGCGTTCGTTCCGCGACGTGAAATCGCGTGCAGACGTGTTACGATTAAAGCGGTGGAATGACTAATTAATCGGAGAGAGAAACGTTCGCGTGCTGGTCGTTGGGCGATACAGCGCGATTCAGGTAGCGAGCTCGTTCGCGGCGGATGATGGTAGGGGCCCACCGGGGCGAACAGGACAATTTTCGCAGCCGATAACGTGCCGCAGAATCGTTTGGGGTTTAAGTAGGGCAGACCGGATACGGGGAAAGTTTTAAATACTCTTATCTATCGCGGAGTTTGTTCGACACGCGTGTCGAGGAAACGCGAAAGAAAAGCACCGCGTTAAAGCGTTCTTTCGCAATGGCGGCCGTCGCGGCGCTACCGCTCGCTCCAGATAACGCGCGTCGCTCGCGCACCGATCGCAACTTTCTAAGCGTGTGCAGGGTTCGTTCTTTTCGCAGTTCCCGGTATAAATCACGCGATCGGCCCGCCGGCGGCGCGCGTCTACGTGTGCGTGCGTGCCGGTTGCGGAGAACCGCTGGTGTTAATGTTCCATCGGCAGAAACCGGTTCCCCAGACACCGGGAATCGATCGAATTGACCCAAGCTCGCTTCCACGCACGATACCCTCCTGACTTTGTACCGTTCTCCAACCAGCCACCGAATCAATCCTTCCTTTCGCGTCGCGTGTTTCGTCAACGTCATCCAGGAAGAGGTTCCCGCTCTCGCGTCCCGGCGCCGTCGCGAGAATAGCCGCAGACAAAAACCCTCCCGAGTGGAATGCCACCACCTGTCAACTCTCTCGTCCGGCTCGACGTCGTTTCTTCCTCCCTAGGCAAATGTCCGCCGCCGCGTGGACCGACACGACGAGGATGACGAAACGCCTGCGACCGAGAAGGAACCGGACCGGCTCGGCTCGCGATCTTTCCGAGCGGAGAGAGCGCGTGGAGATGGTCGGACGGTGTCTCCGAGTTTATACCGTTAGCCTGGAACCCGTCGAATCTCTGGCCAAGGTGGTTCATTCATGAAACGGTCGGCTCGCTGCCGCGAATTCGCCAGAGACTATCCCCGCGCGAGGGAAAAAAGGAATGTGGAACGGATTCGCGATTATCGAGGTAGTCCGTAGACATCCACCGCGCTCGGGCTTGGAAACAATGCCTATTGTAAAGCGTCTATTCGCGGTCTGCTCTCGCACGCAGCGCGTTTCCCGTTATAGGTGCTAGCCTAGTTGCAAAATTCAATTAAAATAAACTCTCTCGCCGGGACACGCGTCCTGTTCTCGGTGACGGCCGATCCCCATGGGACGAGCGTAGATGTAGGGGCGGAAAAAAAAAAAGGAAGAAGAGGTTAAAAACGAAAAGGAAGCAGAGAAAGACGAGACGCCGAACACGGGAAGGAAGCGAGAGAGATAGAGAGAGAGAGAGAGAGAGAGAGAGAGAGAGAGAGAGAAAGGGGAGAAAGGAGAAAGAAAGGCAAACTCGATGGAAGAGAACTCGCGTGATAAGGGTTGGAGCCACACCTTGATACCAGATACCCCTTCGCGGTAGCTTTTAGCCAAATGACGCGGATTTTATTATTGGATGGCCTTTAAGGGTGCGGCCCGGTTATCCTGCCGCAGTCTAATGGGCCGTTAACCAGCCCCACCTTCCTCTTGGCATTCTTTTTTCACGCGACACCCGTTATGCGTCACGTGGAAACACGGATCGACCTGTGACACGCGACTCCGTCCTATAGACGAACAGGAGGAAAACGACGCAGATCCTCCTCTCCTTTTCTCCTTTTTTCCCCGTAGCGGAAACGAGAATCATCCCCTTAACGGTTCGAATACGAGTTTCACGCGCGGCGAAATTTGGAGATTGGCTACTGGTAATATTTCTTCCATAGAGGGAGAGAGTGTCCGGTCGATGATACCCGCGAGAGTGAATCTCAACTTTTCCCCAGGGTTTTTCTCGACGAAAGCAAAAGCAGAGAGGGAAGAAACCGAGAGCGGGTGCGATCGGAAAGACGTTTGTCACTTTGCGCGGCGAGTTTCGTCCAGGTGCCATTGAAAAGTGGGAATCGGCGGCGTTTCGACAAAACCGCATCCATGAAAGATCGCTCGTGAAAGCGTGTCGACGGGAAGCACGGGAACCGACCGCGTGTAATTGTTCCCAAAGAGAAAAATCGATCGGCGAAGAAATTCGAAAGTCCGGTGGTGTCCGAGCTGGATTTTGTCGCTGGGAACGGCGCCGAAGAGGTGGAAAACTCCGCGAGGAATTAGAGGAAGTCCACCGTGGAAGCGTAGAAGAAAGCGTGTCGCTGGTGGAAACCGTGTCGAATAGCCACCGACAATGCCGGCTAATTTTTACCGAATTACTCTCGTCGTTCGTCCACTCGAACGATAGGCTCGCCGTTTTCTACCGTTTCGCAACCGCGTTTCGCTGTTCGCGGGGTAACGCGAAGTAAAGGAGAGAGGGAAGAGGAAAATCGGTAAAGGATAATCACGCGTGAGATCAACGAGCGAAACGTAGTAGCCTCGGAACGACGCGAGTAATATTTTCCCGTGTCCGATGAAATTCGTCGAATATCCAAACTTTCCAACCGACCGTTGGAAATTTCGAAACGTTAAAATAAAAACGGGAAAAATGGAGAGGGGGGAAAAAAAGAGAGAAAAGAGGAAAATAAAAATGGTCGGAGTACCCTTGGTAGCGTTCGCGTAAAAGCCATTGTCATCGCGTGGTCTAGGATTTCCGATGCCGATCGTCCATTGGAGTGCCCTCTGGCGCGAAGCGAGCAGCAGTTAGCGCGCAAAGTAGATTTGGAAAATCGAAAGGGATTAAAGTATCGACGCGTGAGGGAAAACGTACAAGCGTGGAAAATATTTCACGGTTAGTTAGCTAAACCATCGGCGTCCGTAGGCTAAGTCGATCGAGCGACGCAACGCGTCTTCATTCATCGGTTCCCCCGGCTGATTAACGAGCCCCTTCCGCCCCGCCGCGATTTCCTCCGCAAATTTGTTTCGGGCAAATTCGTTCCGTGGGCTCCGGAACCAGTTCATCGAGACGTTTGGCGAAGGAAACTGGGCGGAGAGAGGAAAGAGCGAGGTGAGCCAATTAGTTTTATTAAGGAGAACGGAGGGGGGCAGCAGAGCAGAGGGGGGAGGAGGAGGAGAAATCGGCGTGGGCGTCGAAGGAACGTTAGACGAGCGAAGAAGGTCTCTCTCGGTGGCGCCGCCGATTTTATTAGACCGTTATCGTGCACCGGACGGAATATTTGTCTTCGCTTCGCCTCTTTGTCGTGCCGCAATTGCGCGCGTCCACTTTTGTCCGACCTTCTGCCGTTGCTCGCGCGCGTGTTACGCGTCCAAGGTGTCGCCGCGTACGTACACGCGTGTACCTACACCCACGCGACTCAGGTTGGTCGAGTTTTCCAGCTGGAAGGTCGAGAAGTCGGCTCGCGCCTCGCGATATCGGATTTATCGGATAATGGCCATCGATGACCGGATAAACGAAGCAAATGGGTGAACGGCGAATGGTCGATGAACGGGTGGAAAAAGGCGTGGACGATTTACGCTTTGTATTCCCAACGACTCGAAACGTCCGATCCACCCAGACGCGATTGGTTCCCTCGCGGTACGCTCTCTTCTGTCCGACGACGACGACGACGACGACGACGAGGACGAGGAAGAGGCATTATCGGTGGAAGAACGCGTTTATATCGGGGAAATTATATCGGGAAATGCTCGCGTTTTCCCCCGTCCCATCGATTTCGCCGGCTGTTTTATTCCCGACATTTGTCATCGACGAGATCTCGCGACGAGATCGCGAGACTGCAGCCGAGAGACATCAATCGAACGCGGAAATCCTGGGGGCTGCTCGTTAACGCGGCTGAACGGGTATCGATGAATCTGTAATCGTAAGAGTACGTCGAGGACACCGGAGAGACGGAGAGAAAGAGCGGGAAAGAGAGAGAGAGAGAGAGAGACAGAGGTGGATAGAGGGTAGGCGTATGGGAAACTGTGGAGTGCGCGCAGTGTCGAGGGAAAAATAAATAAACGACGATAAACACACGGAAGAACCGTTAATACGCGAAGATATCGGCACGAATGGCAAGAGGAAAGGGTGCGGAGAGAGAGAAAGAGAGAAAGAGGGGAGGAGAAACAGGTCCTCGTGGAGGCGCGCGCGCTGCGAGCATGGGGGTTGATTTTAATACCCCCCAGGGAGAGAGGGGTTGTGGATGTGACCTTTATGAAATGCTACAACCTTTGTAAGCCCTGATTGCACTTCTTCGTACATACAGAGAGAAGCACACACCGACTCGACCGCCTGTGTGCACACGCCAACACACACACACACATGCGCGCTCCTGCTCGGCCTTGCACGCGCGCGTGTACGCGCACAAAGCGGGCCTAGACGTTGTCTTAGAATCGTCTGGCTGTACGCGAGCCATTGTTTTTCCGACACACACGACCGCTCTTCCAGCTATGTGCCTTAGGTTTGCCCGGCAGTATCGCGGAGTACCGCGAGAGAAAGAAAGATAAACGTCTGGCATCCGTATCGGAGGTGAGCCCCGGTACCATCCTCCGACGTATTTCCAAAGGCTCCGCGTCTAAGTACCAGCGTGTTCGTGTTACCTTGCCAGCCCATCGATCCAACAGAACGCCGCTCCACCTGACGTTTACATACGTTCCGACGAGTTTACGCGCGTCCACCTCCGACCAGTCGCGTCGTTCGAGATCGAGGCTTCTCCGTTGGAAGTTGCCGTTAGTTCGCGACTCGCTTCGCGGGTTACGGCGGAGGGAAACTCGGACGAAAGCACGCTTTGGCTGTGAGATATTCAGAAACGTGGGATATCTTGGCAAGAACGAAGACGCGGACCGTGGTCGAGGATCGACCAAGTTTGGTTTTCTCGTTGGGGACGCGTCGCGTCGAGCACGGAGGACGCTTTTGCGAGGAACCGATTATTCGGCTGGCTGCTGGGGCACGGAGACCGATAGCGATTCGCGGAAAATGGGGTGTAATCGGCGTAAATAGGAAGGAAGGAAGGGGGTAAAGGAAGCGAGGAGGAAATTGCAGGGATACGGTTGCAACGAGCGGCTGCGCGGCGAAACAACGGTACTTCCGCGGTCGTAAACGCTGCTTGACCGTTAAGTTGACTCTTTTCGTCTGGTTCAGGGGGCCCGTGCCGCTCCTCGGGGCCGTATCTACGCGACCAAAGCCGCGGGAATTATTTTCATAACGACGGGGGATCGCGGGAAGGAAAATAAACGACGAAAGCTAACCGGTCGGCCGGGAATCGCGCGCGGCCTCTCGTGAAAGCGCGCGTAACGCTGCAATTCGTCGGTTTATTTACCAATCCGGTATCCGAGGGATTACGTAAGCAAAAGGCGGTGGTTCTCTCCTAAAAATCTCATCGATATTCCCAGCGTGCTCGAGTCAATATACCATCCGCGAGATAGAATTTAATTTTCTTTCCTTTTACGAAACAACCTTCCGCCTTATTACCTCGCTCTCAAGGCAAACTATGTCTCTCTCTCTCTCTCTCTCCCCCTCTCTCCGCTCGGCTTTCTCCTCCTCCTCCGCTCCGGTGCTCCCTCTCTCCAGCTTTCGGACACCTCTCGGTTAAACTTCCATCGAACAAGTTTCAAATGGAATTCCTCTGTCGGCCGTTAATAGCCCGATAGGAAAGAAATCCGCGTGGCCGGTAGCGGCTCGGCTCGGCTCGACTCGGCTCGTAGCGGCTCGCAACCGAGCGGAATAAAGGGTGGAGGAAGAAGCGTCGCGGCGCGTGTCCGCGTGGCACGGACGACGATGGACCGTGAAAAGCGTGGCTGGCGCTTTTGGAGTGCGCGTGCCGGTAACAATGGAGGGTTAAATAAAACACGCGAAAATACGTGATCCGTGAACGTAACGCAAAGGAGGGCGAAAGAGGGGGCGTCGCGGCGGGACACGGCGTACAATCGGGAATAATGAATCGGGGATTCGGGGAGTAGGTAGGCGTAATATAAACGAAACCGGGTTCGCGATCGCGTAATACCTATGATCGACGCGAGCTCGCGGCGAAGGAGACGAGCGAGCACCGGCCGCGCGCGCGATCAACGACGCGTGGCGTCGCGCCGGCCAGAGAAAAACGATCGAATTTCACGTGCAGCCTGCAATTCACGCCGCATCGAAATCGCCGGCGACCATCAGCCGACGTGGAGGACCTTGATGGGAATTGCCAACGTCACCCCCGATTCTTCCACGCGCGTCCGTCTCTCTAAACGTATAAATTGCACGGATTGATCGGAATAGCCGGTATATATCGCGATCAGCGTAATTTTCCGACGCGTCCTCAGAATTATCGTTAGAGAACGCCACGGGAATAGAACACGAGCAACCAGCAGAGACCCGTTTTGTATTCACCCGTCGACGTGGGATCGATAAAACGGCAGCTCTCGCGCGACCTGTAACGATTATTAATCGTGCCACCGTGAAACGTATTAGCTGCGACACGTCTCTGCATGGTTTTCTTCCAAACACGGCGGCAGAGAGAGAGAGAGAGAGAGAGCGAGAGAGAGAGATAGGAAGGGAGTGGGACGGGGAGGAAGCAGCGAGAGGAGGAGAGAGAGCGGAAGAGGCGGTTTCCGGAGTAAAAATTACTGGCAGCGGAAATTCGCCGCGATAAGAATAATCGAGCCTGGCGAACCATCGGGCAGAAGTCCGTTCCTCGGGGTCGAAGGAGACTCGTCGGGGAATTAAACGCGTAATTGATCCGACTCTTTCTGGTTCCGCGTTTGCGAAACACTCGCGCGAGAACTAGGCGCGTACGCGCGTACGTCCGAGTTTGCTCGTGCTAATTAGAAAAATTCAGCCAGACCATCGAGCCAGGTTTATCGCCGACTCGGCGGTCGTGAACGCGCGCCATCGTTCCTCTGTTAAGGCTACGTTGAAAATTTTAGCCTAAAGCGTTCTATCGCGACGTCGTATCGCGAGGCGCGATCGGACGACGAGAATTCTATCGCTCGTCGAGAGCGTCCGTTTCGAGATTCGCGATTCCGCGTGATCTCGAATTAAATTTCAACCGCGGTCTCGGGCTAAGAATTTTCCAGCTGCGATATTCGATTACACGGCGTCGGTGGACGACGAGAGACGACGGGAGGCGACGGGAGGCGACGAGAGGCGTCGGAGAGACGCGTAGTACTCGTCGACACGGTGTGCCCGTTCCGATCCTCGCGAGTACGCGTCGATAAACGTCGACGTGGTCCGGGAGGAGGTCGCGGTTGACGGACAAGGAGGAAAGGAAAGTTTGGAAGGTTTTCAGAGGCCTATTCGTCCTATATACATATCTCTCTCTCTCTCTCTCTCTCTCTCTCTCTCTCTCTCTGGGTAGAGATTAATTCCGGCGGAGATAGGTCCGCGACGCGTCGCGATAACGCGTCGGATATCGCTGAAAGGAAGAAGAACAATCTCTGGGACGAAGTTGATCCCGCAGGGAACTATCCGCTAAGTGACTAACTAGCCACCGTGGTAACACGGTGTATCTTTGGTCGGTTCGACCAACGAGAGAAGCCAGCCAACGCGAGAGAGCGCTATCTCATCGCGGCCGCTTGCTCAGCGGTAACGCGAGACCTCCGTGGTAATAAGAGCTGCCCTGGTAATTATTACATTCCCTTCGCGAGACGTACGTAAGGTAGATTCGCCGTGAGATGGGAGGAAGTGACGCGCGGCTCACGGAGAACCTGAATTATCGCCTGCCTAAACGACGTACTACCAGAAAACTGCCAGCTTTATCGTCTAATTAATCGTTATTTATATCGGGCCGCTCGATAACCGGTGTTTATTTACGCGCCATCCGATCCTATCAGATCCTATCCGACCCTGTTCGATCCGATGCGATGCTATCCGCGACCGAGAGACCGACACGCCGGTCTCTGCCACGGGATTTATCGGCGGAATATCGAAGGACGATCGAACGAGGCTGTTAGAACCTCGCGGCCGGAAACGGAAGGAAATCCGGTGATCGGGGAACGGGCGTCGAACCGTGAGAGAGGCGCGCGCGATCATCGAGAGGAATGCGGCGCGAGCCCGAGGCAACGAACGAAAACTCGCGTCGAGCGAGTAGACGGTGCATCGAGCGAGGAAGAACCAGCACCGTCACCCCGTTTTCTATCCTACAGGAATTCCAGAATCAGGCCAGAGCTAGGGAGCGCCGGCGACCGGCTGTTATCGCGACCGACAGCCAAGACGGAACGCTTCTCGCGGAGAATAAAACCGGGCGGAACTCGGACGAGCACGGCAGACGCACAAATGAAATATTCCAGGCATCTGCGTGCACCTCGGGTCTCCAATTTATTTAGGAAAAAAAAATAAAGGAAAGAAAAGCGAGAAAAAAGGGAGAAAAAGGGGGGAAAAGCGGGGGAAAAGCGGGGGAAGAGCGAAGCGCGGAGAAAGGAGGGAAAGATTAGATTTACTCCGAACGCCGGGCACGGGAAAAATAAAAAGGAGGAAAGGGAAGGAAAAAGGAAAAAAAGGAGGGAAAAAGTCGGCACGCGGTTCGCTCTTTTCGAAAAGTTGGTTTAACAATCCGCAAAGGAGACGTTACGCGTTTTAATCCGTTTCTTTGGCAATAAAAACAACGCGACGTCTGCCTCGATTCGCGGCGAAGGCAGCAACGAAAAGGAAATAATGTTAATTAGCGCAGGGTGGTACTTGCGGGAGGAGTTCATCGTCGCGTTTCACTT
The DNA here is from genome assembly GCA_002201625.1 of Euglossa dilemma. Lineage (NCBI taxonomy): Eukaryota > Metazoa > Arthropoda > Insecta > Hymenoptera > Apidae > Euglossa > Euglossa dilemma. The sequence continues at coordinate 3,814,739 of NIJG01000134.1, read as the reverse complement.
TAAAATTCCCGGATAAAAGTCCCATTTTTTCCCCCCCGCTGCCGGCGCTCATCGCGTGCTGTTTGCACGACGCTTCGCGTGCGTTCCGCTCCTCTCTCTCCTGTGTCCATACTTTCAACGCGAGATCCCCGTGAAAAGGGACCGGCGAACCGCGCCGATTTCACCGCAGGATGAACCGCGGATACGAGAGCTACGCCGGGAACGCGTGTATAGCTCTATCTCTCTAAGCGAGATATGGCAGGACGGCTGAAAGTGCAGCCTTGAATTCACGGCAAATCTGTCGTATGCATAATAAAGCGTAGACCTCTCTCTCTCTTTCTGCTCGGCTATTTCACTTTCCCGCCGCGCGTTTCAACCAAAGAATCATCGCCTGGCATCGTTTCGCCGTTTTATACTCTCTCGCTGAAAACTCGCCGCGATTCGGGGCGGAGAGCGAGCGAGAGAGAGAGAGAGAGAGAGAGAGAGAGAAAAGGAAGAAAAAGGGAAGAATGAGAGGGGAAAAAAAAAGAAAACGCGATAAAAGTAGAGGCGCGTATATGGGAGATTTCGGTGCGATAGGGGAAAACTATCTCTGGGAGAGTTTGCCTGGTGTTTTTACAGCGACGCATCGATCGGAGGACCGCGTGAAAACTTGAAATCCGCGGCGGAACGTTCGGATGTTTAAAACATCCTATCGGGGATCGCGGGGGCGACCGAGTTACCAGAGAGGACAGGCGGCAGAGGCGGTGGGAAGCGTGGAAAAGCGAGGAAAAGCGGGGACGCGATCGATCCGCCGCTCGAAACACTTTCGCGAGGAAAAGGACGCGGAAATAGATAAGGACGAAACGTGTCAAAAGGAAGGCGCGAATAACCGAGTCACCGGCACCACCACCATCGCCGCCCGCCTCGTGGATCTCGACAGCTACCGGTTTTCTGGCTAGTCAATGCCGCGCCGCGCAGACAATGCGCCATAGAAATCGCCAGATGCATCTACAAGTGCCAGCGTTCCCCAGGAAAACGCGACGATGACATCGAAATGCATCGAAATGCATCGAACGACGTCGTGGTATCGAGTGCCGGAATTGCGTACGTGGCTGGCGTATCGGCCGCCACCTTCCCTCTTCTCGCCATCGATCTAATCGTCCGTCGCAGCTTTGTTTTTCGCCGCTTTTAACCCGGCTGGAGCGCGTGCGCGATCGATCCGTCCGTTCCACGAATTCGAAAATAATTATTCGCCCGGCGCACGTGTCGGCAAAGGTCGCGGGACTCTCTCGGTTCGCGTATCGCGGAGACGTCGAAGATTTTGGCATCGCGACCGCGAGGAGGGCCTTTAAATTAGTCCGAGAGGGGAAATTGAACGCGAGAGTGGAAATCACGCGGAATGCACGTTTTCGCGCGTTGAAAGTGGCTCGTTTCCCGCGCACAATCGAACATGTTGACATTGGCAGTCGCCGCATAAATCCTACGAGGCGTATAAATAGACCTCTCTCGTTTGCAAAGGAAAGGTCGTTACTGAATGCACCACGAGTTGCACCTCCGCGTCTGCTGGATAAAGCTCGAGAGGTGGATGGCTCGATGACTTAACCGGCAAAGTACGCGAAAACGCGATTCGCCTCGCTCCACTGGCTAGCGCGAATTGGGTCGCGTCGAATCGCAGCCGTGTCCGCGAAAATCTCCGAATCCGCTGCCGCGATTACGCTTCCGATATCCCCTTGTTACCCGATAACGGCCAGCGATAATCCATTCGCGGAAAAGCAGACAAAAGAAGAACAAGAAGAATAAAAAGAAGAAGGAGGAGGAGGAGGAGAAGGAGGAGGAGTAGGAGAAGAAGAAGACGAGGAATAAGGAGAAGGAGAAGCTCGTTACTTTAAATCGCGACTACCCCCATCGACAGACGTTTAATAATACCGGACCGATTACAACGGGGTTTATCGAAATAGATTTTTTTCCATTGGAATACTTGGGAACTGAAAGGCTCGTCTTGAGAACTCCTCGAGTTCCGGGTCTCTGAGGCAAGAAGCGAGCGGTTTATGCAATAGCCGATGCAACGGTATCGAAGGAAGACGGGCACAGAGACAGAGAGAGAGAGAGAGAGAGAGAGAGAAAAAGAGAGAGGTGGAAAGGGGCTCGAGAAGCCCTCCACTGTGTTCTTAGCATTCCATCGAGAATCATGGTTCGCGGTTAGACTAACCACCGAGCAAAATGGTATGCCGATGGAAGAAGAGGGTTTTGAAAAGACGAGGAAAGGATCGGTGAACCGTCCACGTCCATACAGCACGCGCCATTGACGCGCCAGTAAGCGCCATGGATTTCGGTGGATTCCTGGAATCCGATTGGCATTAAACGCGGATCAACTACCGCCGCTTTCCCATCGGTAGATCGATCGATCGAATCTACTGCTCGCCGCGTGATCTCTTTATCCAACTATTCGGCGCGTTCGTCCGTGATACCCTCGATTCCATCCACGGCTAGGCTTTGCGATCGACCTATAGCTAGACGTAGATACGCGCGTCTTGCCTTGCCAACCGTTCGCTCCGCGTTTTTCGGGGTTCGCGGACGCGTCGTAATCGATGACGAGTAATTTATAGCGTATAATTAGAGGACAGCCGGGAGGCGGCGCGAAGGGTGGCTGGAAGGGTGACGACGAGAAGGGCGACGAAGGGGAAGAAGAGAGAGAAAGAGGGAAAATCCGGTGGAACGAATTGTTTCACGGGCGAGTCGCGGCAGGGTTATGCGTGAACGGGTCGGGGGCACGGTCGACACGCGATAATTAAATTTCCAGCGTGGAGGAAAGGTGAAAAGAGGCGGAAAGGCTCGGCGGCGGTAGGCGCAACTCGCGGACCAATTAGGAAGAATTTAACTTTTCCGCACAATGGGGGTAAACGTAAATCGAGCGTGGCGCGGTACACCGAAACCAGGCGTGGCGTTAACTTCGTTTTACGAGGTTCATTTGTTTTCGCCCCGGTCGGCATACGCTAACTTCGATCCCGCGGAACTTGAAATTCGATTTCGAACGGCGGGATCGGCGTGTGTCCGAGCGAAGCGGAGCGGGGCGGCAAGGAAGAAGCGGGTCAAACGCGCGAAACCTTCGCGCCGGAACGAGCTGCCGTTCCGAGGATCTATATATACAGGTTCTTTTGTCCAGATTAGGATCGGCAACTACTTTGCGTGTCGGCGAGTGCGGCCAGAGTACGCTGCTCAAGGTGGGGCAATAATTAGATTTTCAGGGCCGAAGGAAGCCAAGAACGAACTAGGTTTCGTATTTCGTCTTGGTTCGCGAACCGATTCTCTCCGGCCGCAGAGACAACGAGGGTGAAACAGCGGCGCGACACAGGGGGGTGCGAGAGAGGGGTGAACGAGGGTGTGAGAGAGGTGGGACGAGGGCGCGGAAAAATACGAATCTGTTCCGGCAGCGATGACGATAGTCGGGACACGGCGAAATCTTTTTTCTTCCTATCCTTCAGAGGCGGTGGCAGCGGCGGAATGATTATGGAGGGCATAGAGGAAAATCATTATCGCGTGCATCGCGCACAGAGCGAGAGGGAGAGAGAGAGAGAGAGAGAGCCAGCCGGCGTGATAATTAAATTTCCATAGACGAAGACTGCGGGTGAAAAGGTGGAACGGGAGGAAAACTGCTGGCGGATAGGAGAGAACCCGGGGGAGGGTAAAAGGTGGAATTATGGTAAACTATGTTCCCCCCGTGACTTTCGTCGTTACGAATTAACTCACGCTACGCTGCGTACGTTCTCCGGCGGGCGCGGCGGGTTTTCTTGGCGTCGCGACGCGAATGAAACGACCGGACGTGGAAAGTCGAACACACACACACACATACACACACACGGGGTAGAGCGAGAGACGAGGAGAAAAATTTCTCGCGAGAATTACTAATGGACGTCGTTATCGTTCCGGTGTCCTACGCGATATCGTGGTCGTCGCGAGGAGGAACGACGCACACGCGATTCTCTCCTCTTGGTGGCACGTCACCGGCAGATTCCGCCATCGTTCCGCCATCGTTCCACGGCGGTTTTCGCGACGATTTTCGCGAGAGTTCACGCGGGGACGGCGACCGACAGATAAGACGGATATATAGGTATAGAGAGAGAGAGAGAGAGAGAGAGGGGAGAGAGGCAGAAGGTAGGCGGTTATGGCCGAGCACATCGCGGTACCGCACGCGAACAGCGCGATCTCGATAAATCGCGGCTAAAGCCGGCGCTCTGGCTGCTTAAACATTTACGCGTTAATAAAACACGTTTCTCCGGTACACCGAGATAGTAAATTGTCCGACTATTATACGCGGCGGCGATAAATACGGCGCTGGGAAGCGTAACGGAGGAGGAACCGGATGAACGATGGCGTCGGAGGCCGCGGACGAAAAATTCCTTCGCGGGTACCCCGTGCGAAACGATGGAGGGAGGAAACAGAGGTTTGCTCGCGAGGTTCGGCGACGTACTCGATGGAGTACAAAGTACCGACAAAGCGGCGAGAGGAGTCGGCTGCTCGTTTCGAGTGCTATTTCGTCGCCGCGCCACGTTCGAGAGCGGCCGCGTGTCGGAAGTATCGAGGATATTAGCATATCGCGTGCGCTTTCACCGAGGTTATCAAAGACACTCCTTCGGCTGCACTCCGGCACGACACGTGCACGTAAGAGCAAACAGGGCTGAGGTCTATTTGTCAAAATGCCAATCGAAGAAGGATCGCCGATAAGAAGACGCGAAGAGCCGACACACCGGCCGAGCAAATTGCATAATCGAATTTAACGCGACCACGCGAAAATTCCTCGCCCTATCGATTCGACGATTTGCATTCTCGTAAGATTCGTTCGACACGACGGCTAACACGGTTATCATCCGGCCGGAGAATAAGTAGGAATCGGATGGAGATCGCGCGTGCAACGAGTCGGATCGAAGGATCGGTAGCCACGCGACGCGGTGCAATCCCAGTCACGTCTGTCTTAATTAATCGCCGTTAATTAAGACAACCCCGCCGGACGAGCCGAAGAATCTTAGGAGCCTCGTGTCATTAATTACCGTTTACAGCGACTCGTCCGGTGAATGGAATTTAATAGCCGGGGAAGACCGAGGGCGAGAGCAGAACCGCTCGGTGCTGCTGCTGGTCGCAGGTTACTCGAACGTGCTCCGAAAAATTGCACGCTTAAATTTCGCGCAGGTGAACAATACGTAACCGGATTTCTGCTTCGTAAGACTTTTTAACGACGTCGTTGCTGCCGGTGGGACGCGAGTGGAAGGAGAGAGAAGAAAAAAGGGAAAACCCGTGTATATATAGGCGTAAGAGGTGGTTTTGCACCGAGTCTAAGTCCTCGCGAGGGATCTACGCGCGATTAGTATTCCACGGAGGAGGATCGAGTTGCGCTGTGATCGACGGAAAAAATTTTTAAACTCGCCTAACACACTGGTTGGCCGGCGTTGGCCGCCGCTGGCGGTGGTGCTCTGCACACACACCGTCACCGGGGATTAAGGAACTCGTAAACGCGAAACAACCGTTCGTTTTCCACGACCGGAGTTCCGTTGGAGAACTCCTCGTGACTCCGTCGAGATAAAACACGGCTCCTGTATTCGTTTTCTCTCTTAATTATCGAGTGTCTCACGGTCTTCCGCTTTGAGCCCCCGTCCCTCGCGTTTCCTCCCCGCTGCCGCCGCCGCCGCTGCTGCTGCTCCTCTTTCTTTCGCCAGGGTGAATTAAGAACCGCGACCGTGGCGACAGTCGAGAACCAATTTTCCTCGGGAAAAATTCCTCCCAAGGGGAGAAAAATAGCGCGGCTCAGCCGTCTCGCCGATAATCGGAGCACGACGAGTAGTCTTCTCTTTCCCTTCTTCCCGCGACGAGAATCGAGACGAGAATCGGAGAGGAACGCGTGTCGCTGAGCATCGGCCGATTCGCGATTTCCCTTTGTCGTTTCCTCTTCTCTCTCTCCTCGTGGTATCTCCCTTCTCCCTCGGCGAATCCCGTATTCCCGTGATAATAATTCGCAGCACGGGCAAAACTCGAGGAATTTCGCGTCGGAACGATAACCGCAGGACGAATTATATTCCCCCTCGTGTTTATCGGAGATGGAGTTCTTAAATCAGGACGCGTGTTATTCGAGGTTAAAGCAGGTTACTCGATTATATCTGCTCGGATGTATCGAGGGGAGGGGGATCAGTATGCGCATATGCACGTTCCTGACCTAATACAGTTAGCGTACGCTGGTACACACAAGCGCGCGCGCGCGGGCACGCACACACACACACACACACAATGCAGCCTCATTAACGGGAAAAGTTTAAATATTTAATAGCGTAACTTTTTATTGCTCGTGCATCGAAAATAGCGCGTAACGGATAGCAACAGCCTGGTCGACCGGCCGGTTAAACTGTTCGGAAACTGGACGTAACCGATCTCTCCCCGTCCGTTTCATTAGCCGCGGCGCGCGCGCGGCGAGAGGAAAAAAATCGATCGAGATTAACCGTATCGCGGTGTTGATTAAAGCACCGATATACGGCCGCCTGGAGCGTTGCTTCATACCTCGCGCGCGCCGCCGCCCGATGAGAAACCCGCCACGCGAAAAATCCCAGTCCTCGATCTAAGCCGCGTGCACCGCGCCACTTTTTCTTTTCTCTCTTTCACCCTCCGATTAGCGAACCTTCCGCGATCCCGACGCATTATAAATAACACCCGCGCTATAGTCCCGCCGACGAAATCTTCAATGAACACGTTTTTGTCTAATGCCAGCTGATGAGTGCATCGGGCAGGAATCCTACACGCTTATAAATATCGCCCGCGGCGACGTTCGGAATCAAGAATCCAAAAGTCAGGATAAACTCGCGCGCTATACCTCGCGGAGAGATAGATAAAGAGATAGATAAAAAGNTGAGAGAGAGAGAGAGAGAGAGAGAGAGAGAGAGAGAGAGAGGGAGAGGGCGGGAGAAGGGGTATTCTTGGCGAGACCGCGCGCACAACCCCCATGAGAAGAGGGATCCATCGAGTGGAAGAACGCAGGGGTATGGCGCGTAAATGCGCAGTGGATCGAGTCCGTACCTTGTCAGCCGCGAGTCGCGCGACCAGGGCCTCCTTCAGAGGGCCCAGCCAATGGTGTGCCCCGACGAAACGCTTGTTCAGCAATTTCGTATGGGGGGCAGCCTGGGCATACACGGTCTCCAGCTCGAGCACCACCATATTTTCTGGCCCAGGGCTGAGGTTTCCTCCTCCTCCTCCTCCGCCTCCTCCTCCTCCTCCTCCGCTCTTCTTTTTCTCACCCTAATCCTTGCCGTTCAGCCAACGGACGACGACGGGGCTTCGCGAGACGCTAGCATTTATTATCGCGTCCACTTCGATGATCGCTTTCGAATACGTAGAGTACGGGCTAGGATATATTTTCTCGTATCGCGCACGCACACACGCCAGCACGGGAAATCACCGCGCGCGCGGACAGATCCAAGGAACTTTTGACTCGGCTTTCCCTCCTCTCTTCTTCTTTTCCTTTTCTTTTTCTTTTTCGCTCGCGTTCACTCGCGTTCGCTTTTGATCGAGGGAGATCGACGAGCGGTGGAACGGTGCCGGTGTCTACCGGTAGGATTTCATGTTTCTAAAAGTCACCAAGTTCACGGGGGAAACGTCGGATCGGTGAAACTTTGCGGTAAACCAGCGCAGGCATTCCCCCTTTGATCCGGTGCTGCCTCGATCCGATCACTCTTCCGTCAGAACGATCTGTCGCGCGACGATTCCACCGCGGCCGCACATCGCTGAACGGCCGGCGAACCAACGATCACGATGGAAAACTAAAGGAGAATTACGCGGAACCACGTGGTGTTCCCTTGGTTGCACACACTCCCGAGGATTGCACACTGTGTAAAACGAGGACGATACGACGACGGACGACGACGGGTCGAGATGGTGTTGCGGTAACCAACGACGAGAAAGGAAACGTCGGCCGATACTTTGGAAAATGATCCGAGAAGGCACGAGAGATTATTATGCGGCTTAAACGCGGAAGACCAGGCGGCGGTACACCTTCGAGGTAGAAGTCATAGTTAATGTGTCACAACGCGACGGATAACCGAACGGATCACGCGCGAACGAGCACGACGACGATACGATTCTTCGTTGGTATCCACGGTGGTTCGAGGAAAGCGGTGTAAAGAAGGCCGGTTCTCCGTAGCGAGCCGTTAAGTCCAGCGTGATCCGGGCTTAAGCCGCGCTCGCAACGGTTGCCGCATAGAAAGGCAGTTGAGAACTGACTGCCTCCTCTCGAGCCTCCTCGCTCCCATGGCCCGAGCTTTGAGTGACGCGACGCGACGCGGCCGGTGTGACGCGTACACCCCTCTCTCTCCCACCCTTCCCACTCCCCTACCTCTCACTCTCTCTCTCTCTCTCTCCCTCTAGACCCCGTTCCTTTCTCCTTTCCTCTTCCTCTCAGCTCCCTCTCCCTTTCTCTCCTTTGCTCCTCGTACTCGTTCTCCCTGCTCCCTCTCTCTCGCGCACACCTCCTTCCCTCTCCTTCCCACCTTCCTTCGCTTTTTCATTCTTTCCGTCTTCCTGCTCTTTCCCTTTCCACCCGAGCCTCTCGCTCTCTCTCTCTCTGGCGCGCGCTTTTCTACTAGCCGCGATTCGCCGCGATCTCTGTCCAGCCAACGGGCAGACAGTTCGTTCTACTACTCGCGGCAAGACCCAACGAGAATACAGCCCTGTCGCCCTCAGAGACTCCTTCACCCTTTCCCTTCTCCCTCCCTGTGGGCTCTTCTTTCGCTGCTGCTGGAGGACAAAGCCGCGAGAGCTTCCACGATTTCGCGGGAACGTTCGGCTTGCCGGTTTTCAAACGTGCCTCGCGCACAGCCGATCGGCCGAGTATTAACCACCGATTAATCGTCGCGACGCGCGGCTTCACGTGCACGCGCTCCGCGCGACGCCGCGCGCCGCCCGCGCGTACTACCATGTCCGCCTTTTCCTCCGCGTTTTTCTCCGCGTCGAACGGATTCCTCGGGATCGTTACTCGGCAAACAGATTGCACCGAGCCCTCGGCTCCCGACCTTTCGTCCTCTCCGATTAAAGGGAGGAAGAACACGCGCGCACACCGACCGGAGTGGACCGTTTCGAAGGCCCTTCGGTTCCCTCCCTTTCGTTTGCTTCTTTGACGCGACCGAACCGATTCCTCCATTCCCGTTCAACCGCCCGTACTCCAACCACTTCCGCCTGGCGATTGAAATTTCGGATTTTTAATCGCGTTCCGATACGCTGCGCCTAATTTTGGCTAATTTCGATCCCTCTTTCTCTCTCTCCCTCCCTCTCTCTCTCTCTCTCTCTGTGGTCATCGTCGCGAACGGAGAACGCCAAAGTGGTTGCTGCTCCTCGATGAAACGAGCGTGGAATGAGAGGAGAAAGGGAAACGGACGGGCGAGTAGCATCGGCCGAAAACGGGCCGGTGAGCGTCGCGGTGCCACTGACTTCCGGGAAATGAAATTTTCCCCGGCACGCACAGGGGGCGAGAGATGATGGTGCGCGACGCGTGCTCGCACCCTGTCTGCACGGCGCGGCCGCGATTATTCTGAATAATTCAGTTGCCCGGTGAAAGTAGCACGAGACTTTGCATGTAATTTCCAATATTGACAGACGTTCCCGAGTCCCTGTCCCCGAGGCACCCTTCTTCTCTCCCTGTCCTCTCGACGTCTCCTTTCCCTCTCCGTCTCGCTCGCTCCCGCCTCTCGCCCAAGTGCTTTCGAGTGTACGGCCCTGTCGCCCCAACCACCTGCACTTGGACGAGGGTGAGACAAAGGCGGGCGCGCGCGCGAGTTCCACGAGATTCAAAAGAAGATGACTACCCCCTTCGTGCCTTGGCACACACAGCGCGGAGAGAGAGCCGAGAGGGAGCACAGGCTAGCCCCAAACTACGGCCCTGCCCGCTCTTCCTGCCAGGCCCCCCGCGTGTGTGTGCTTCTGCACAAGCGTGTGTGCGTCGCCCGGCGAGTCGAGAGGTTTGCACGAAGATCGGAAACTTGCTCGCAGGTGAAAAAGGTAACTAGAAGTATTGCCACCGCGGCGGCGATCTAGGTACACGGCAGAGGTGAAAGGAAACCGGGGATCGCTGGCGGTTTATTTCGGCTTGCAGCCGCGCTCTCTCTTCGGCCGTGGATCGAAAAGCGAGGACAGAGACACACACAGAGAAAGAGAGAAAGAGAGAAAGAGAGAGGGGGGGGGAGGAGGGAAAGGAAAACAAATCGAAGATCGAAAATTTCATCCCCCGGGGAGGCCGGCGTGCTCGTGACACGAATGCACCGACGGTATGACGAATCAAGTCTCCGAGCGAAACTGAAGGGTATCCCGGATAACAGAGGGCAGGATAAAAGAGTAACACGGTGTCTACCCCCGTGGAAACGGGGCGGGAAAAATCGAATCAATTGGCCCGCGATACTCCTGGCATTGTTTCGCCTTCGATCCAAGGGTTAAACCGCGGGTTAGATTTAAAACGCGGCCCTATATATAGACAGGTTCTCCTAAATGCCGATAATTGACTGCGAACTAGTACGAACGCGAGGGCTCTCTCGCACGCTCTCTCTCCCGGGGGGGGCTTTCTCATCTCCTTTCTCCTCGTGCGTGTATCGATCTTCGCGTCGACCCGACGAGTTTAGAAAAGCTGCAGACCGCTTTTGCGGCCGAGCGTTATTATTACGAGCACCGGCTACTTCTTCTCTTCTCTCCCCTCTCGAGGAGAGAGAGAGAGAGAGAGCGCCGCGTTGAAAATATCCCCGATCCCGAAATATCGTTTTTTTCAAACGCCGGCTAAAAATCGCGCCAACTTTTCGCGTCTCGCCCGTGAAATTTCCGTGTTCGCTCGAGATACGCCACCGAGGGGTTCTGTCTGCGCGCCGCCGTCGAGGTTCAGCTCCAAGAGAGAAGAGAGAGAGAGCGCGAGAGAGAGAGATAGGAGGATCGAGCGCGTTTGGCGCGACTTTAATTGGCCGTGCCTTAATTTTGATGTACGCTGTACCACCTCGAGGGTTCTCAGGGCCGGTGAAGAGCCGAAAGGGAGCGGAAGAGAGGAAGGAGAGCGCGGAGGAGAAGAAACGAGAGCGTGGCAGGAGAGGAAGGTAGACGGGCGAAGGCAGCCCTCTTTCTTGCACAGCCGGCACATTGTCGTCGCCCGTAGCCAACAGCCTATTGTCTACGGCAGCTCTCCCCCTTTCCCTTTTGCGGCCACACACTCGCACACACTCGCGCTCGCCTGCACGTACACGTGTACGTATAGAACGATACGGCGCGCACACCAGCCAGCCGTGCGGAGAGCGACAAAGAGAGAGATGGGAACCACCGACACAGAAGCGGCCACCGAGGGGGGAACGGGAGTGTTATAAAAGAAAAAAGGAGGAAAATACACAACACGCCGGAGAAGGAGGGCAGCGAAGAGAAAAGGCGAGTGCGAGCGAGAGGGAAGCTCGGAGACGGAGAGAAAAAAGACAGTGGGTAATAGTTGAAAAAAGAACGGGGAAAAAGAGAAGAAAAAAGGAAAAAAAAAGAGGGAAGAAGAGCGAGATCGGGCCGAGCGAGTGGCAGCGGAGAGTAGATCGAAGATGAGTGGGAGAAAGAGAAACTGGGCGGGAAAACCGATGGATAGTTATAGGGAAAAAAATAAAAAGAAGTAATTATAGGGGAAAAGAGAATGTAGCGAGCGGAACGAGGAGAGGGCTCGATGTATCGGCGAAGAAAAGGAGGAGAGGCAATCGAAAAGGGGAGAGGGCTATTCATACCCCCTATCCAACCGTACCTTGCAGCAGCTATTATTTACATATCAGCAACTTCGTGCTTCCATGTACATAAATGCGCAAATACGTTTGCCCATGAGAATATAGCTGCACGCGGAAGGGGAGGAGGCGAGGAGAGTACGAGGATGTGCGCACACCGGAGCGACACTGCACGGACCAATGCCAACCGACAACCGTCAGGGTGGTACACCGCTGGTACTATCCGTTAAACTAGCCCGATTTCTGAAAAGCTCCGCTTGGAAAACACGCTGGAGCTCGGAGGGAGCGAGGAGGCAGAGACCGGGGCCTGGTCAATGAGTCCTACCTTTTTTACTCGTTCGCCGGCGAATTAAAATCGGGCTCCAACGGTAATTCACCTCGCGGCCACTGGGCTATGACACGCGACGACTGCCGTACACATCCGCGCGAAATCAATGCCATATCGCGACCGGTGCGATAGAACGCTGAAAGCGTCGCCGAACCAAAGAGCTTTCGTATTTCGCCCTCTTCCTCTCTCTTTCTCTCTCTCCTCCTTTCACCGCCGCGCGACACCGCTGTCCCCCGCCGGCAAATTCGTCGCTTCGATCGAAAAACGAACTCCACCGAGCACACCTCCACCCTCGACCGCCAAACTAATATACCACCACGCGTTTAATTAATACACGTCAAAATAGAGTGCGATATTACGCGATAAGGAACGGGGTCGGTGAAAGCACGACATTACCATCCCACGTACACCTATCCGTCGCGGCCGCGGCCGAACGGTCGACAAAAATCCCAGCCCCCCTCGTCGCGGTTTCTCTCCTTCCTCTCCTTCCTCTCCTTCCTCTCCTTCCTCTCCTTTCTCTCGTTCCGCGCGTTTCCCGCGTTCACCCGAAGGGAAGGAAACAACTCCGCGGACTATTATCCGGTTGATCGCCGGCGATATCCGGTGTTTCGCGGCTCGATCGAGGATCGATGTCTTTGACCCCCCGCAGGGTTACGCGGATCGATCCGCAAGTTGAGCACCTCTAGATTCCAAGGGATGGACGAGCACGCGAGCTCGCGTGTTAGGTGCCGCGAGGCTCTCCTCCTCTCTCCTTCGCTTTCTCTCTCTCTCTCTCTCTCTCTCTCTCTCGCCGACCCCTACCAACCCTTGCGAAACACGGCAACGTTACCCGCACCCTGGGATCTTTTATTATAAGAAAAAAATTTCCAGCTGAACGCGACATACGTGTAAAAATATAACCGGCGATTGCCTGCCACGCGGCGCGCTAGCTCGCTCGGCTACCTGCGATGTGTGTGCACATGCACCCGTGACGACGGTGCAACAAACGCGTTTCCACCGTAGGAAGTGGTTTTTAAACAGGCCTTGCCCAGAGAGAAAAGCTGCGATAAACGCCGATCAAGCGACGCTCGCCATTTTCCACCCTTCGATTCTCTCCCTGAAGAGGTGCCCTGTCAGGGTACCGTTCCTATCACCGCCGCAATCGCCACTGAAATTCTTTAACGAGCAACCAATACCGCGCGTACCTCGAAACGTAAACATCGAAATTATCGTTACCCGGCGAAACCGGGATCTTCGACTATTCTCTCTCGCGTGCTTTCTCTGCCGGGCCGCGAACCACGCGAGCGGTTCCCGCGTGGAAATGGTTTTCAGGAACGGGTTGCTGCTGCTCTCTTGCGAGATCTTCGCGTTTCGATCTCTCCTCGCTGCCTCGCGTCGCTTGCGTAACCCGTTGATCGTTTTCTTATCTTCCCTTTTTTCCACCGCTTGTTTCCCGATGATTAACCAACAGAAGGTGGCGAGAGAGTGGAGGGAGGATCGGAGGGAGAGCCGAGCGGTTGGAGTAGCGTCGGTTCTGGAGTTTGCACTTGGTCACGATTTCAGGGCGTTTGCTTTTGTGTTTCCACGCTGGAGATGCGGTAGACGTTGGAGAAGGAAGAAGGGAGGAAAGATGCGGGGGCCTGTCGTTGAAGCAGGGCTGGAGGTGAAGGTGGAGAGGCCACTTCAGGCTGGTTTCTAGCCTAGATTCGACTCCGCGGGTGATCCGCGGTTTTAATTAGGATCCAGCGCGAGGCACGCCGCTGTTCTTCTAAGACTAATGATCTCTCTCGTTTCATTAATAACACGGACCAAGTGTCATTTTCGTCTTGAAGCGGTGTCGCATGACAAAGCAATATTAAAACTCGTATTCTTAGCATTCATTCGCGGTGTACACCTCTCGAGGCGCGGCCCGTTCTCGGTTAATTAACTTTCCCTCCAGCCGGCCGAACCGGTGCACGGGCCTTTAATTGAAAATGTTATCGGTGTAGCTCTGGCTAACGCGGACCGTGCAAGCACGAAATATCTCGAAAAGCGCCGACGCCAGACATTTTTGCAATCGACGTTTCCAGCAAACATTCCACGGATATTCGGATGAGTCATCAACGAAAGAGCTTTCCCGACGAAGGGCGTGCGAGGAAGAAAGAAAGAAGAGAGAGAGAGAGAGAGAGAGAGAGAGAGAGAGAAGTGGAACGATACTCCGAGAAATTTCGAGCAACATCAACCCTGACCTTTCCCTACGACCTATTAACGGGCTTAGAACAGACGGAGAGGAGGCGCGGAGGAATTACGCGGTAATTTCGGCCTCCGGGGAAATAATCGGCTCGACACCGGGATCCCGCGAACACGGAAAGGATCAGGGACACGGTGACAGCTGAAAAACGCGGGTTAATAGCCGTTGAAAGGAGACGAGCTTCCTCGCCGTGGGTCCCACCGATTTCCACGCCGAGAAACCGACACCACGCGTGTGTACAAACCTGCCTGCCTGCCTCCTCGGCTAGAATCGATTTCGCCGTGCGACGAGGGAAAAATAAAGGGGGTAATTAATAGATTCGCGTCGGGAATGGCGGACACGCAAACGAGCTCCCTTGTCTTCGAAATTCGATCTACCAAAGAGAAAGAGAGAGAGAGAGAGAGAGAGAGTCGGAGAGCCGGGTAGCAGCAGGGAGGAAAATTTACGGGACTGCCGCGCGTCTGGAAAGATCGGATCTTTCCGCTTAATTGCCGAGACGGTAGCCTTCCAGGAGACTGGTCCCCGGAGGTGGCGAGGTCCTTTGACCCGCTCGCTCGGTTTCCGCGTCGGCGAACACGACGCGCGAGACACTTACGTAAACTTGCAGACCGATGGAACTGCCGGCGCGCAGGTGCCGGAAAAATAGGAGAACACCTTCCTCTCCAACGCGCGTCCTATTCTCTCTTGTCTACGACGACGACGACGACGACGACGACGACGACAACGGCGGCCAAGAGACAACGACGAAGAGAACTCGAGAGGAAGAGGAGAAAAGACGGATAGAGCTTTTTAATTACTCGAGGACCGATAAATCAGTTTTCGATTACCGCGAGAAACTCGCGGCGAAACGGAGGAGGACGCGACAAGCGCGACAAATGAATCGTTGTTTAATAAATCTGTCGAGCAGGCCGGTTTACCGGGAGGCGTGTAGCGCGCGAAGTAGATTATGCCGTCTAATTGGAGTGTAGCCTTCCGATGAAAGCACGGTGTAATTGGTCGGGGTAAGGAAATGGCGCGCACATTCTTGCCGTCCCTAATTGCCTCAGCCTCTATCACGCTACTTCGTCGCGGATTTGCTAATCCGCGTTGTTTCCGATTAGCCAACGCGTTGTTGCGTTTACTGGCTGCGCCGGCGTCGCCTGCCACCTGCGAACCACCTAGCCAACTAACCCGTGCCGGAGTTTCCGATTCGTTCGATCGATAATCGAGCCGGGAAAAATCCCGAATCGAGACACGATCGAAGGAGAGAGAGAGAGAGAGACTCGGAGAGGAGAAAAGAAACGGTTACGTTGGAAAAAATCCGCGTAAAAATCGCCGGTCCGGCCGGGAGGAGAAAACTGCGGCACGGAAGTAACGAGAGCGACGAAGTGCAAGTACGGAAAATCGCGTATAACAAACCGGAGAAATCCCTTTGTGGAGAGCGGGGACGCGTATGTGGAGCAGGATGGCGTGCGCGCGGCTTCTTCCGTGGCCGGGAACGCCGAAGTGAGTCAGCCAGCGTGAAAAATCGAGGAACGGGCGATAGAGGATGAGGACAGGGAACAGCAGAGGAAGGTTTGCTGCGTAGGTATGGCCGATTATGTAAGTCTCGACCAAAAATATCGCGGAATGAGTGACAAGCACTTGGCTTGTTCGAGCATATCGTCGGACAATTCGAGGCGCGTTTGCGATTATTCGCAAAGCTGTAGCAACGATGAAACAACCGAGTTGACTGGTCGGCCAAAAACGCGAACAGCCTACTGTGCCGGGAGCGGAGGAAGATCGAAACGCCTGACATTTAGCAGCCAACCACCGCGGTGCGCGCGTTTCGCCTCGGCTTCGCATAAAATTCGAACGTTTGATGGAACACGGACAGAAGCGAGCGAGGAGGAGAGAGAGAGAGAGGAGGAGAGAGAAGGGGGGAGAGAGAAGAAACCCGTTCTGTGCTCGCGAAGAATTTCGGGGTCCAAACAATCGTATCGACTTCTCGAACAGCCGGACGGCGCGGAGGCACACGGTTTGGGAGCAACAATAGCTGCCGTGGCCGTGGATAGGGTGGCTCGCGTGCATATTTGTCAGTTCGTCAAAGGAACCGTAAAGCGTTTAAAACGGAAACGCGGCTAGGCTGAAAGGCTGAAAAACGAAGCTGCCGCGAAACTCGATATTCCGCGACAAAGAAGGCCACTGGGAATAGGACAGCGGCTTGGAATTTCTGACCGGAACTGCAACGGCGTCGGTGAACGTCGGTGAACGTCGCGCTTACCCCGAAGAACACCGCCGCGCAGCCTTCGGGCGATGATACAGATTTTCATCGGAGGAAGTCATTGCACTTTATGCTGAATGGGCACCGAGTCAACAACCCGATGCCCGTCTACGCGTGTACGTGTACACACCTTTAAAGGGTTTCTCTTTATCTCCCTCCGATTTCTCCTGCTCCTCTCTTCCTACTTTTCGCGTGATCACGAGGAGAACACGCGGCGCTGCACGCGTGTCGAAAGAGAGGAGAAAATGCCGAGCGAATCTAGGAGAGCGAGAGAGCTCTCTATTTCTCTGTGCTCGGAAAGAAGCCGAAGAGGGAGGAAGGAGAAGGCGCGCAGAGTGGTCGCGTGGAAGAAAAGGAAGAAGCGAAGAGCGTGCAGAGAGCCGGCCGAGAGCGAGGGGAGGAGAGAAAAAGAGAGAGAGAGAGAGAGAGAGAAAGAGCGAGAGCGGGAGAGGAGAGAAGGGGAGAAAGGAGACGAGGTCTGGGAATCGCTTCATGCACCGACGAGCACGAGCCTTCGCGTAATAACGCGATCAGAGGGCACAGCCGTGTCTCATGCGTGCACGCACTCCTCTCGTACCATCGCACACACGCTCTCGTGCGCTCCGCGGGCAAGCACGCGTGCATAAACGTCGGCGTAATACGCTCGTAACCAGCACGAGCGTTCTATTTTTACGTGCGTTACGTCGCGAACAGCGAAGAGCGAGGCGCGCGCGCGCGCGTGCGCGCGGAGAGCCACGGCCGGAGAAATATTCGCGAGACGCGACAAAGGGAGCGGAAAGAAAACGTTGGAGAAGGGACAATGGCGAGGCGCTAGGCGGAATATTCGGTAAGAGGGTGGCTGGCTCTGGACTCGCGACGTCCGGTGGAAATCGTGGAAACGCGAGGAAACGCGAGCGACCGCACACGCCAGACGCGCGGCGCCGCGGTGTTAATTAATACTACGACCACCGGCGGAATCCGGTTTGACGTATAATGCGGCGCTAATTGCGGAAGGGAAAATGGAGGGAAATAAAAAATGAGAAAGGAAAGAGAAACAAAAAACGGGGGGTAAAAAATATGAAGGAGGAGGAGGAAGGGGTGGAGGGAAAAAATTATAACGAATTCGCGGGCGAAACGCGAGTCGCGTCGCGCGCGTTTGCAATTTTTTCCTCTCCTCCTCGGCGACCGTGCGCGCACCGCTCGATGCATGCTTTGTGCGACATTTTGCGTTTTCATCGAGGCGTGCGGAAACGAAAAGGTAGAACGAACGTGGAAGGAAGAAAGAGATTACAGGAGCCACGGCAGTCAAGCTGCACCTGTGCATACGCGGTTCGTTCGTCACGTGGAAAATGCAGCTATGGCCCCTCTACCCTGGGAACAATGCTGCCTACGATGGGTACTATTTCCCGTAGGAGAGGAGAGGGAACCCGAGCTCTCGCGCGCGCCACGCACCGCGAGAGAGAGAGAGAGAGAGAGAGAGAGAGAGCGAGCGATGGATAGAGAAGGGGGGCGGAAAACGAGTTGGACGACCCGAGGACTTGTACACCGCATTTTCTCCCCTTTCATTTGTGATTTCCTCTTTTCCAAGCAGAATTGTATATTCGCGTGCGTACGACACACCGCGGCACCAACTTTCTTCGCCGACATCGAAAACACCCGAATAATTCGTTCATCCTTGGACGAATTGCTCGCGCGAACGCTCGCGCTCTCTCGAGCGACAACCCTCGGAGAGGAACCGCGGGCGTTTCCGTCCAAACAGACGAACCGATCGTGACACGCGTACCGTTGGATGAAATTATCGATCTCCCTCTCTCTCTCGCTCCCTTTCCGTCCTCTTTCTCCGTCCGCTCTCTGTGCGAAAGGTCTACGTTTGAAAAGCGACGTTCCGCGTTTTAATCGCACGCGCCGTCAAAGCTTTCGAACGCGCGTAGTCCTGTTCGAGAGGAGGCGGGACCGGACTCTATCCGCGCTCTGGAATAGGAAGAACCGTCGCTGTAAACAGCGAAGAATGTGGAACGTAGACGAGGCCTATACTCGATACGAGAGACGCGGACGAGAACGGTATACGCGTCGATGTCCTCGACTTCCGGTCCCCGTTCCAATTTCGAATCGACCGCTTTCGAATCGACCTCGACTTCGATAACTTCGTTATCCACCGAGGGGCTGAGTTAAACGTTACGCTTCTCGTTCGAACTCCGTCCTCGGAGATATAGAAGGTGAAAGAGACGCATATTCGCGGTCGAAAAGCCGGATTTTCCCCGGCAATAACGTATAATAACGTATCGTCTCATAATCGCGTGGATCTATCGAGTCGCTCTGAAGATTAAATGCATCGACTCTGCCCACGTAACGCGAAATTGCCGTGGATGTTGGTAAGAGTACGAAGAAGGTTTCATAACGAAAGGCACTTTGATGCATTCGCCGATAGAACGTTCGGACATGCAGTGTAACGTGCATAAATAGGAATATGTGCTAGTATGGCTATATACCGGCTGTTCTATTTTCTGAATAGCATTCGAAGTAGATGTCGAGAACTTGTCACTCGGTGATTTATACATTTGTCTGTGCCGGAGGACGAGATCGTTCTCCATTCCCCTTCTACTCGTCTCTTAAGCCTGTCAGGTCATACCGAGTTCCAATACCGAAAGGGGCGGTGGGGGCATACGGGCCTTTTTCGCCCGGCGGANAAGGAGAGAGAGGAAAAAAAACGGAGGGGGGGAGGAAGGAAAGAGAGAAAAGGCGACTATGTCCTACGAGGCTAGATGCTCAAGGACGAAGCTAGCCAAGGTCACCGGGAGTGGAAAGATTGGACGGTCGGTCGTGGCACCTCGAAGCCAAGTTTGCGGGGCAGGATGCTCTTCGAGCGCGTGTCTAGTTAACTTATTCGACCGCGACTTATTTTCGAAATTATGCACAGCGTAATGGAACAGCTCGATAAATCATCCGGTCGGCGGAACAGGTGGAAACGGGAAGAGGAAGGAAACGAGGAAGGAGGAGAAAAGGAAGAGTAAGCGCGTTAAAAATATATTAAAGAAACAAACGACTGGTAACGAGAACGGCCCCGCAAATGAGCTCTCGACAATGACGTAAGCACGGAAAGTGACACGTCTATTTTTTCTGCTGGCTACGGTCTAAAAAAAAAGGAAAAAAAAAAAAAAGAAAAAAAAAAAAAAAAGAAAAAAAGAAAAAGTAGGAAGAAAAAAGAAACCAGAGAGAAAAAAGACAGAGCACTACTCGTAGTTTCAAAGGTTCCCTGTGTGTATCGTTGAATCGCTTTGGAGGCTCGCTTCGGCGTGCCATTTGATCTCGCGCAAAAATGAATTCATCGGCCAGATTGAAAATCGTAAATGTCAATGGCTTGCCAAGTCACGTGGTTTCAGTCGAGATAAACGTCAGTTGTAAATACTTTGATTCGCAATTACCGGCGTGTTGCGTCACACGCGGTGATAATAATTTACGGCCGACCCTTCTATAATTAACGTTAAGTTACGAATTACGCGACACCGTTCACCGTGCACGGACGATTTCGCGTAAACGGCAGTGAATCGCGGTAAATCGCGGCAAACTATTCCGTCCGTCCTATTGTTGTCCGCTCGGTACCTTCACCCCTGGATAGGCAGGCTCGTTCGAATGAAACGCGACTTCAAAAGCGAAGGAAGTCCGTGGAGAACCCGTAGAAGAGGGTTGCTCGGTGGTTGGACCGCTCGTTAGTATCAGCTGCTCGCTGCTTAAAAATAACCTCTTCCTAGTCGCCGGTACAATCGCTAAATTAACGCCGGCAGCGACGCCCTTCGTCGCGTGGAAAACCATCTAGAGACTTTAAATACTCTCCGCGCCGTTCTAGAACTATTATGGATTCCTCGGGTTCCACCGGCGTGCACACCGGCACTCTACCGAACGGAATCGCTTCGACGTGACGTTAACAAAGAGGGATGGGGTTTACGAAATCGCGTACAAGCCTTAGGCATGATCCACGAGCACGTTCCTTCGACCAGCGAGACATTACGACAGTCCGAATACGCTCGTTAGCATACTTTCCGGACGCGAGACAGAGAGAGAGGGACGAGAGTCGCGTGAAACCTTCCCAAAAATCAAATATTTCCCTTGGTTACGTAGCCGCTTCGTTAAACCGCTCGATTGGAAAGGCAACGCGAGTATGTACAAAGTATACAAGTTGGTTTGGATGGTCCTAAACCTAATCGGCTGAGACACGAGCCTCGTACGTCTCTACTCGACCGGAGTAGTCTTTGATAATAATCGGCAAACCTTGCGCGTCTATGTAGGACGCCTAAACTGGTCCGATTGCTCTGGCGATTTACGAGTACGTTTGTGATTTATTAATCGTTACGCCAAAATATACTCGAAGCTAACGCGAAACTGGGACAACCTTCCGATAATCCGGTAGAATCATCCCTAACTTGCTCCAAGAACAACAACCGGCGGACTCGCGTCGTCGGCCGAGTAATTCCTCGGTAGAATCTCTAGGACGAGACATTCTTGCTCGCTCGTTAATCCCCACACACATGCGCGCATACACACACACACACACATGCGAGGCGTCTGCTATCGCCTCTCTCCGCAGCCTCAAAAGTCGTATTCCTCCGAGAGAAAAGATCCTTTTCGCAGACTTGGTTCTGTCGAATGAAAAGGGGGAGAGAATGTAAGGTGGAGACTTACCTGAACATCAAAGTGAGTGGTGGTGTCTTGCGGCTGCGGTGGTCCCTGTTGCTGTTGTTGCTGCTGCTGCGAAGGCGGAGGGCCCTGTGGGGGTGGCGGAGCCTGTGCGCCAAAGAGCTGCGCCGCGTGCGAGTGCGGGTGTTGCAGATGATGAGTCGGTGGAGCTTGATGATGTTGTAGATGATGCGGTGGGGCCGGGGCGAACGCGGCCATGAAATGTTCCTCGCTGCCGACAACATCCACGCCGGGCTTCAGCAACACCACTCCGCCGCCGCTCGCGTTCACAGCCAGGGTTGCAGCTGCGTTCTTCTGAAATTCCTCTTCCCCTGGAGACGGTTGGCGACTCCCGGGTGTACGACTGCAAACCAAACACCAGCCACGACATTAGGCAATCGTCCTTCCAGACAGAGCTCTTGCTCGCGCGGTAGATAACAATCGGAAACCGAGGGTACACCATTGTCAAACGTAAATAATACGCGGCGAACCACACGGTGACATTGTTACCGCTAATCGTAAGGCGATTCTGTTTCGAGTATCGGAAGGACGCAAAAACGAAGAGATTACGTAACGGTGTCCGGAATCGAATTTCTTTTCTTTCGTCGTACTCGTTTTTCACGCACTTTTCGCTGATTCATTTCGATTCGGAGTAGCCTACGCTAAGACCGTGGAGTACAATCGGTTGGACAAAGACGAGGCTTTGCTGGATACATCGACGAAAACGCCGGGTTCGTGAATCGTCTGCGAATCGACACGCACTGAAAAGTTGTTTACTGTTCCATATTTCTTGCCGCGATAAAGACGTGTGCGTTTTTTTCTTTCTCGGTAAAATGCTTCGTGTCGCGGGGAATAAATTTGTATATTCATTGAGAATTTTAAAGTTCCAGTTTCTCTTTATCGCGGATTCGAAAGGTTTATAATCGGTACTTTTATCGTCGAACGCGTGTCAACGTTTCGAAAATCCGGCCGCGAGTTCGCAGGGGAGAAAACGATCGTGCAGCGCTACTGGACTAGGCTGCTGTTCTTATTTTCTATATAAAGAAAGTGACGTAGCTTTTCCTTGGCCATTATAACGTGACAATCGTAAATGTCATGGACCTGATTCCGTGTGTCGCACGTATAGAATTCTCGGAGTAAAAGGGTTCTATTTCATACGCCCTGATAGCTATCTGTCAACAACGTTCCTCGAGTGTTTTACATTCGTGCGCGCGTGTAATCGCAGAGAGGGCTTGGAAATAATTAACGATAACGATCGGAAGAGAGCAATTCGTTCTTTTTCCAGACCGAATCGTTTTACGGTTTCCCGATATAGGCGAAAAGTCGTAAATAAAAGTGAGCTGGTGAAAGATTACCGAATACCGCGACTCCTACACGCTTTCCACGGTTATCTGACATTAAAATCAACATATCCAAAGTCGATACCCGGAATGACACCCTGGTAAAAATCTTTCTAAACTCGTCCTGCAGGTTTCTGCGAATGCGCGATTACCAACACGGTGTAACGGTGCATTCCGCGTAATGACAGCGTAATATCATTTAACGCGCACATTTCGAGAGCCGTACCTTTGATCCCGCGGAAAGAAAAACGCAACGACTAGACCGTGGCCGCTAACGAGGAAACGTCATAATGGAATTTGCGTTATTATGTTCCTTCCTGCCTCGTTTATCGCGTTCGTCGAGTCAGTCGCTCGGAAAGTTCGATTTTCATAAATGCAAAGCGGATGACGACGGTATCCTTACACCGAGTCGATAATTCATCGTGTTTTTGTACGTAACCGATCGAATTTATAATTTAGGTCGATTCAGAAAGACGTAAACATTGCGACGAGTGAATCGTCGAGACCGGTGTTACTTAACGGAAAATAAAGCGTACAAGGGTAGAGCGTAAACTGCGCGAAGGATGTCGGTAACATCGGACAGATGAGAAACAAGCGGAACACCAGATGGCGTACAACGATGGTGTAACACCGAGGAGGAAAGTTCGTGATGTCATCGTTCGCCGCGTAGAACAGCACGCCCTTGACAGTTGCCACTGCTACGTTCCTCGGTCGTGCTCTCCTCGCAGCGATAGTAATTGTTCGCGAATAAGATGTGACATATTCACAGTTGTTCAATTGGCAGCAATTATATATGTATATAAACGCACGCGTAGGTATACCGCGAACGCAAGAATAACAAAACGCTGTCGCCTTCCTACGAGAATTCGTGAGAGATCGCATCCGATAAACAACAACGACCCTGCTTTATTTATATTCTAGCGGCGAAAACATCCTTGCATCTTCTTCTTTCTTACACGGCACGGAGGTGAATTTCGCGCGGCAACGCGTCTCGATACTTACTTAAACCCTTTGTCGTCGTCAAGACCATTCTGGGATGCTAATCCGTTGTTCTGTGGACCAGTATCGTCTTTAGAACTGTCAAAAGGACTTGCCGAGCCCTTCTCTTTTTCTTTCTTGTCTGGATCGGTGTTCTGCGGAAGAAAAAACAAAGATGTAGCTTAATAAACTCGACAAACTCGTTTCGTTACTTAAACGCCACGCATGCTTACCAATCTCAAAGAAACCATCCGGGGTTCCAAATCTTTAGGTGTCGTAGGGCTTGACCCAAGGACGTATTCCACCATTTTAACACCCAGACCACCCGTTTCACTGTAAACAAAGAACACGCGTTGGTAATCGAGGAAATTACAAAGAAGGCTGTTTACTCGTGTTCCGGAGAGTGTGCTAACCTGCTTCTGGGGCTAAGGACCGTGCCAACTTCTGACGTTTGATGATGATATCCGGTCCCGACGCCCACGCGTCTACCTGTGCCCATTGAAATCGGTTGTGAGACGGCATGATCTGGAACAGACGAAAAAACACCATTAATCACGACGCCACGTTGACGCGTATTTCAATAACATCCATCCTCATCGAGAAATTACTATCAGGGTTCGCGTGTACGACAGATACTCGATATTTCGTTATCCTTCGGTTTTAACCGATTATCGGAGCATCGATCGCGTTACATCATCGCAAGAACACCTCGATTCGAACCTGTCTCTGTTCAATTGCCAACGGGGCTTATCGGAGCACGCTGACCGCTGGAAATTAATTCTTCGAAAGAAACAATAGAAAAAACAGAGAGAAAAAAGAAATATGTTCGAAAGACCTGTAGTACTGGATAAACAAAATTCGAGAAATCGTAAACGGGACCGTTAACGATATCCCGAAACCGTATCGTGCTAGTGTCGTATCGACCGGTAATCGATAAAAGGCGTGGGGCGAGAAACCCGCAAAGGTGTAACGGAAATTCTATCATAAAAATCCTTAACAGTTTGCCACTGTATCGCTGGCTTTCCCGCGAGACCGCGTTATTCAAAGGGTTTCGCGATCGGCGAGGAGAGAAACAGAAGCAAAGAAAGAGACAGAGAGACAGAGACACAGAGAGACAGAGAGAGACAGAGAGAAAAAAAATCAGAGACGCATACGCTGGTAAGAAGAAAGGTTGGCGGGTATCGCGGGGGGCTATGCGAATTTTCCGGTTGCATATGAGAGAATTTGGTCCGGTGCAGGTGAGCAGAGGGGGTTGGTGTGTGGCGGCGCTCAGGGTGGATCAGTAGGTACGACCCTGGGCATTGGGACGTTGCTCCCACCGCCGCTGATGCCGGGCGTCTGTCGCCATGGCAACAGCCGCGTTGCACCCATCGAGGTGACGCACACATGCAAACTCGGGCCGCGTGCACATCGAAGCCGGTACATGCCGTCGCGAGAATCAGGTGTTTCGTGCATACACTGCACACACAACACCGCGATGGTACCATCGCCCTCGCGCAACAACCCCGTACGACTTAAGGCTCCGTTTAATGAGAAAGAACCTCGCGCAACCTTTCCAACCGTTTCTCCTCTGCCTCCCATC
Organism: Euglossa dilemma; assembly: GCA_002201625.1. Classification (NCBI taxonomy): domain Eukaryota; kingdom Metazoa; phylum Arthropoda; class Insecta; order Hymenoptera; family Apidae; genus Euglossa; species Euglossa dilemma. Next base: position 3,789,702 of record NIJG01000134.1, on the reverse strand, counting down.
TCCCCTCCCACACCCTCTCGCTCTCTCTCTCTCTCTCTCTCTCTCTCTGTGTATATCTCGCGCGCGCTCTTTCCACCAATTACCGCCATAAGCCGTTTAATTGACGAGAAATTCCGATGATTTCCAAGATCGTGGCACGGAACGACCACGAAATAACCGGGGAAAATGGAAATATTGACGGAAAGGAAGAAGAAGCTGGGGACCAGAGCCGGGCTCCGGGATCAGAGGTGGATAACGAGAAGTTTAGAAGCGAGCGGAGGTAAAGAGATAGCGAAGTTGGCGGAAGGGCTGGAAAATACCAGAAGCCTGGATGGTATCGATTGATCATAAAGCAAGGGAAAAGAGGGAGAGAGGGAGCCGGTGGATTTCCTTGGTTTTCGCCAAGGCAAACAGTCGGGAGAGATCTGTTTTGGTGGGGTATCGATTATTGACATTCCGCTCGAAGCCGCGGAGACACAAGTATTTCTACTTTCGTCTCTATATATTGTTCTTTCGCCGCTGTACCAATCAATAAGCGCGCACGACGTAAAACACACGGTATCGCTGGCATCTCGCTCGACCCTCCACCATGGGCGACCGTGCCACGTTACGGCCGCCACTTCCACTTTGCATATGATTCACCTTTCTCTCGAATTTTACCGGGCCCATCGAACGTTCAGGGAATTGCGCGTCAGCCGGCGAGGACCTGCCGTCCGAGCGGAAAAAGGACGCGGCGCTAATCGGAATCGGCTCATTATCTAGCTCCGTCTGGACACGCCGACTCGCGCTCCTCCGCGATAAAATCCGATTTACGTAACGCCGGCGTATCGCGCCGCGTTCATTCATTCCTGCTGCCTCCGAACGCGCAGATTTTCGATAAGCCCAGCGATTTCGTTGCTCCTATTAGCCACGGTCAGGGAGAAGAGGGCCGACGATCGGATACCACCTCTGGTAATAAGCTCGACGTCTTCTAAATCGCCGCGGATATGATCCTACGAGAAAGCGAGGACGAAGAGGAGGACGAAGAGGAGGACGCGTGGCGAGGGGAGAGTATATCCCCGGCATCGCGATGGAAATTTTCCGATTAAGCGTAGGAACGCGCGCGCGGAGATGCAGGTCCGCCGCGCAGCGACTGGAACTTTCCCGAGGAAAGGAATTAAAAGGAATTAGAAGGAGCGAAACGGAATGGAAAGAAATTAAACGGAGCAAATGCGCGGTGTAGGTACAAATCGAAGGAAATCTCGCGGAGCGCGATAAAGATTTTTCGTATAAGCGTAAAAACGGAACGCGGCGTGTTCCCTCGCGGTTCGCTGACTCACGCAACGGCGATCTCGTTCCTTTCTCAACGGCACACGCCGGCTTTCTTTCCCGAGAAGAAATTAGCGCGCGCGGTGCAGTCGACTTACCCTTAAGATTACGTAACGATCAGCCGCTGTGGCGTGGCGTCGGCCGAACGCATATCGATCAGAGTCCCCGGTTGAAATTCGTGTCTCGAGGACGAAAACGCGAGCGGGGCCGCGACATTTCCAGGGATTTAAGGGCTTCCACGGGGTTCCATCGCATCGGCCGGAAACGCACGAACGCGCGGAGATTAAAGTCCGCCTTTATGCACGGCCCGGCGAACTCGGGCCAGAGAACCATTGAAACTCGGTTCGAACCAAAGCCACCGGATAGAGTCGGGCTGTTAATGGGCAACGATTAATAAACGCGACAAAGGGCTCGTCCTTTGACTCTCTCTTCTTTTTTTTTCTTTCTCTCGGTCCAAAGGGAAAGCGATAGAACGGATAAGCCACGGGACGCAGTGGGACTACAAAGTGTCGGGGCATTAATGCCTGCCATCCATGAATTATCGATTCCGATTAACCCCGTTCGCGGATTATCCCCATCTCGGAGCCCTATTCCAAATATTCTCAGCCCTATTGTCATTGATACGTGTCAGTACGCTCCATAGCGCGCCGGTAGCGCGTACTCGCTGCGGTTTAGTCAATGAGCCGAGCGTTTCCGCGCGTGTCTCGTGGAAAGTGATAGAAACCGGGAAAAGGCAATTACGAAACGCGTAAGCGACGGTTAAACGTCCGGACGGTGATGGTGGAATGGTACCTGAGGTGCTCCAGGTAGAATCTCGCCACATCTGGTGGTCGCCCAGGTGAAGTATCCCACCGCCTTTTACACCCCCTTCGTCCTTGGAGCCGCCCTCGTCCACGCCCCAAAGCTTTTTTGCCGAGGGAGCGATCTGAAACAATATCAGAAAACGGGTCGTAAGTCCACGGGGTCAGTGAACACATTTTCAGACCCGGCGCGTGCTGACACGAAACTCCCAGGAGCTCGTGGTGCCTCGCGCGCGCCGGCAAACATACGGATATACCGACGATCGTATTAATTACGCTAACGAACTACGGGATCCGCTTAAAATCACCGTATCTGCCGCGTACAGCCGATGATCGCAGGGGCTCCACGCCGCGGCACCCTTTCCGCGTTACGTGGCATCGTGTAAGAAACCGGGTAAATACCTCCGGTTCCAGGCAACCATTCATTTTTCATCGCGAAAACTCGTGTCCGGCGCCGCGAGTAACATCGACGCCGTTCCTTCTCGGGGAGAACAGAGAGAGAGAGAGAGTTTGGCGCGAAAAGGTAATCCGGAGGGAAGGAGCGGAAGGAAGATCGGGATGGAAAACAGAGGCGAATGGTTGCGTTCCGTGGTGACCTGAACTCTGCTGCACTGTTCCCGACCTCACCTAACTGGAGGTCAGTGACGTAACCAGCAGACGCGGTGGGGATAGAGGGAAGCATCGTCCGCGGATTGCGGGATCCTAGATGCAGGTATACCGCACGTGCGACGGTGACGCGGTGCACAGCTCCAAGAGGTCCCGATCCATTTTCTTCCGCATCCTCTGTCGATCGTTAAACCAAAGTACCCACGGGGTGCTCCCATTCTCACCCCCTTTTCTTCCTTTTTCTTCCCTTTTCTTCCGGCCGCGAAACGAAACGTCCTCGCGAATCCGAGAGATCTCCTCTCGATCGCGCATCTTGCGAATTAGCCTGGCGGCTTTATCGGTTATCGTCCCGCGGCTTTCTCCGCTGATCGTTGGAACGAAAGCCGAAGGAAGAAGCGGAACGGAGCAAACTCGAGCGTGTTTACGAGCTCGAGGGGATTTACAAGTTTGGCCGATCGGTGGATTGGATGCCGAGACGCGTGCTAGTCCGTAAAACGATATCGAGGGATCGAGTTGTATCGCGATCGTTACCGCATCGGCGACGCTTCCACGCCGGCCGTGGAAGCGCCTTTCCACCGTCCAATCCCGCGTTTTATCGTTTAATCGGCCGTAAGGAGAAGACGATTCGTCGACGGGATGGCAGATCGGGGAAAGGAAGGGAAGGAGAAAGGTGGACATAGGTGGTTCTCGAGATTTTACGCGTTCCCCCCGGCCGGGACACCTCTCTCGGATCCGCTCACACGCGCGATATTTATATTTTATCGATCAAGCAAACGATACCACGTACAATAGCACGTGCGTCATTCACCGAGCTCGGGTATACCTGCCTCTCGAATACATCAACCACGAAATATCAAACGGCGCTGTTTATCGTTCGCGGTGCATCGCGTTAATTATATTCTCGCGCGACGAAGAACGGCGTGCTTTCGCGAGGAATCAATGGTTATCGGTCGCGCCACGCGTGTCTTTCCGCGCTGCAGCCCTGGGGCCCGGGAAACTCGGGACATGGAACTGGAACGAAATCCATCGCGGTGGAACGAGAACCTGTGCAGCGAAATCCCGGGCCCCGATCCGCCGAGCGTGTCCAGCCTCCGTGCGTCTTTTCACCTAGTTCGACAAATCGCCGGATAAAAGGGAACAGACGGCGGGGAAAAAAGAAATACAATCGAACTGGTCGCGCGAGTTTAGAAACCGGTTAGAAATCCCATGGGAGAAAACGTGGATCGAACGAGCGCGCGGCCGACGCTGACGATTCGCGCGTGTCAAGTTGGAAAGCGAATCTTCCTTTGCATCATCTTACGCCACATTTTTCTCTCTTTTTTTTTTCCTTTTTTTTTTTTCTTTCTCCCAACCTGCATTTCGTTCCGTTCCAACGAGTCATGGTTTTACTAGGGCTATCTCGGTCCCACTCTCTCTCTCTCTCTCTCGGCATTGTCGCTGTCACCCCGTTGCCGACCACACACCGGTGCGGTTAAAGTGCCCTCTGAAAGGCGAGCAACGTTCTCGATTCGTATGCATCGATGACGTTCGAACGCGTTCGCTGCCTCGACTGCAACGTATTAAAGTTACGTCGTTGATTTCCCAGATTGCGCGACACGTGCTGTCACGCGATACACGACCTCTTTTCCCCGGCGTACATACAGGCCGGCACAAAGGCGAACGACGAAAATTCCCGGTGTACGAAATGCTCGCTGCGGTAGGCACTCGTTACACAACAACACACCGTTGAAACGTTCTTCGTACCGTTCCCGAAATCCTCCGGCCGGCCACCGCCGGGGTACATAGGGGTGCATTAATTTTGCGTCATCCTGTACATAAAGGTTTATATACCAGGAAGATGTGCTCGAGCCAGCTGGGTACGTCGGTGATTCCCATCGTTCTTCTCTGTCACGTCGAATCCGTGGTATTATAGCGGCCACAGCCGGGTTCTCCTTAACGCACACGAATCGGATGCGAATGGGATGCGAATCGGAGCTGCAGAGTGGAACGGTGAACGGAGGATACGTCTAAAGGTTCGGTAAGGTAAGGGTAAGGGTAAGGCTCGGTCAACCGGGGGCGATACGCCGTGAGTATCGACCGCGTCGCCGGCCGGCAGAGACGCTTTTGCACGTTAAGCACGACTACGGGGAGAAAGAGACGGGAAGAGGTCGAAAAGCGAACCGACCAGCAACGGAAAACCAACGGCGAATTTTCCCGTTCCTCGCGAGACCGACCGATTCCTTCTTCTTCTTCTTCCTCTTCTCGATTCTATACCGCGATGAAACCCGATGGAAATATTCTCGCGCAACCGCGCGAGTGCGTTAGGTGGTAAACCGAGGGACAAGGAACATCGGGCCCGGGATTGAAAACAAACGGCGAAAACGATAACTCTGCCGGTTCATTCGGATCGCGTTCGTTAGACCGGCGAAAACGGTAGCATTCCGCCCCGTCCCTTCAAACCGGTCAGCGAAAACTTTTGTACATTCAGCCAAGACAGAGAGAAGACGAGCGGAAAAAAGAAGAGGAGGACGAAGAAGATAAAAACGAGGGAAAAAAGGAGACGGCGAAGAGAGGAAAAATAGAGAGAGCGAGAGAGAGAGGAGGTGAAGCGATGTGCCGTGGTTGTGTCTCTCGTTCGCTAGACGAGGACGATATCGTTCTATCCATTCGAACCAGCCAGCAGCAG